>BLSH010392366.1:570067-586165 GCA_018402905.1 Glandirana rugosa
CAGCTTACTCATGTCCAGTTAGTACCTCACTAAACTCTTATTCTTGTCATTCCGATGTCTCTCCCTCCCCCTCCCTCTCTGTAGCCTTACTGTTCTTATTCTCAAATCACTCCATGATTGACCTGTACTCATTCGACTTTTTAAATTCTAACCACTTCCCCCATGTATGTTGATGTCTCTCCAGGGTGTCATCACCTATATGTATTGTTTCCTCCATGATCCTTATCCACTCGATCCTTTCCATCCACTCCCTCAATGTTGGAGCCTCTGGAGTCTTCCACAGTTTCTGTACCAAACACTTAGCTGCGTTAAGAAGAAAAGGCACTAGCGTCTTTTTATACTGTCTTATTGAACTTTTTGTAGCATGAAATAAACATTCCCATGGCTCTTCTTTAACTTGTATCCCTGTAATGATACTAATCTTCCCCAGTATCTCTTTCCAGTATTCTTTAATTTTTTGGCATTCTCACCACATATTTATGGGTGCCCACTGTCTCACATCCCCTCCAGCAGTTCTGGGGGTTTTCCCTGCTCACCCTTCTCATCCTCTGAGGCACCAGGTACCACCTTGCCATCAACTTATAGTTAATCTCATTTGTCCCTTGGTCCCTTGCAGTTGAGCTAATCAGATTAAGAATCTTTTTTCTTTTTCCCGCATCTCCCCCCGGGATGTTTCCTAGCTCTTTCTCCCACTTGGCAAAGTAGGGTGCAATTTCTGGTTCCGCTTCGTCTATCAAAATTTTATATATCTTTGACATGCCGTGTTTTGTGCATTGTGGTGAGCTTAATAATTTCTCTATCGGTCTCATTTCCGCTTTCCCTCTCAGTGGTTGTGGAAGTGTCTGTGCAAAGTGATGAAGCTGTGTATATCTCCATCTATCTAATGGTTTTCTACCCCACTCTTGTATGATCTCCTCATAAGTGTAAATTCTATTCCCCACCATAATATCCTGTAAACTTACATTGTCTTTCCTTGCCCACTGTTTCAAATAACTCCCTTCATCTTTCCCTGGTTTAAAATAATCTGTGTTTATCAGTGACATTAACGGTGCATTGTATTGCCAATTGTATTGTTTATTTATTATGTCCCACATTTTCAGTGTGTGTTTTGTGTTTATATTTGTGCTACCTGCTAAGTTCCTAAATTTTTTTGGAATCCAAATCATCTTCTCCAATTCCACCCTACTTTGCGTTTTCTCCATATCTACCCAACATTTACCTCCTTTACTATGGGTCGACTAGTAGGCATGGCTGTGATGGCTTCAAAGGGCAAACGAGTGAAACGATTGTTGATTGGCTGCCCTGCAGCTATTCAAAAGGCGCAAAAAAATAGCCGAACCTGGACTTTTTCTCAAATGTCCGAGTTCGGGACACGGACACCCTAAAGTCCGGTACGAACCCGAACTGTACAGTTCGGGTTCACTCAACTCTATATGTGGGGTCTTGAATGATTCATTAATAGGACTTTTATTCATTTGAATCTCATTTTATGTGTTATGTGGATTTATTTTGGAGACTTATTAGTTTGATGAGCGCTACACAAAACTTTTTACATTTTTACTTCTGTGGTAACTGGGTAGACCTTACCTGTGTTAGCTGCTGCCGTTAGATTATTGTCATCACGTTGGTTTGCACACTAGTCCTATTGATTATTCATGAATACAAATGCACACCAAGCTTTTCAGATTTTTTTTGTAAAAAAAAAATTATGTTCCACATTGTGATGGTCTATGACATAAAATCCCAATAAAATACATTTACGTTTTTAGTTGTAACATGACAAAAATGTGGAAAATGTCAAGTGATATGAATACTTTTTCAAGGCACTGTATAATAATAAATTGATGCAAATCCTTTTTATATTCAGCAGCATGTGATACTCCATAAACTGCTTCTGAGGAAGCTATGCAAATTATTGAAACACATCAACCGATGGATATAATATAATACACACCACCAGTCCTGGAGACTAAAATACAAGTTCAATAGGAGGTGTATGTATAGTGGTCCCAAACAGGACTTAATAGGACTAATATATTATATTGCTTCAATGTTTATTTTTAACGGATTGAAAACATAGCATGTGTGATTTTTTTATGGATATTGTAAATAATAAGTTTTGATATTTTTATAAATTGGATCAATTCTTTCTCATGTGGGTGCCATTAAAGTCCATTAGTAGCAAGATGGGTTCTTGCAAGTTGTATTTGTATTCATAGAGGTTGATTTATTAAGGCTAAATAGACTGTTCACTTTACAAGGAAAATTCCCATTGCTTAGTGAATGCAGTGAAAATGTACTTTGAAAAGAATACTTGATTATTAAAAATACAGTATTTTTGCTGACACGTGTTTGCGTGGTGGATGTCAGGAGAGCGTTGTCTCATTCACTAAACTAAAAAAAAATTCCTTGTAAAGTTTCTTGCAAATCAAACCATCTATTTGCCTTTAGTAAATCAACCCCATAGTAACCATCTTGTATATCCCAAAATGTTAATGTTAGATACATTTCTCTTTAAGTTAGATAGAATCTAGTGCCACTGGACTATAACCTATCTCCCATAATTTTAACCCCCTATTGTTTCCGTTATGGAATTTTAGGTAATAGGAATACACATCAAGCGGCTTAAAGTATATATAAAGCCCAAATTATTTTAACGTTGGGTAGAGAAATGGTTAAAACCCTGTCAGGATTCATCTCATGGAAGAATCAATGGCCTTGGCCAATCACATGGAGAAGAGATTCCAGAATACATGTTTATTGGATAGAATTCACCTGTACTTCCGAATATTCCACTCGGCTCTCAAGTCTAAGCTGACAGGCCACCTCAGACCATAAACCTGAAAGCACATCTGTGATGCCGTGAATGGAGAAACCATTTCCTTTTTTTTGCCCCTTCTATCTTTCCCTTCCTTCTTATTTTTTTTTACTAGGAGCCTGCAAAGCATTGTACCCATGATCATCAGATCATGGGTGCATTGAAGGACATCTGCAGACTTCCTGTGTAAGCTGTCTGCTCGTACCTTGTACACTGTCACTGCAGGCAGCGGATTGGGGAGCCACTGCAGCAGTGGGAACATGTTTTTTTTTAGTACTTTATGTCCGCTAAGACACCTCAAGTTGGTAGAGGTGGTAGTCCACTGCATGACAAAGAAACCTTACCTAATCAGTGACTATTTCAATTAAATCCTAGCTCCTTCAACCTTGCTTGTTCAAATATTTAGCAGTATATTGCCTTCTCATAGATAGTGATATGTCCATGTTTGTACTGCATTCGATTTACTGTATTCAGCTGTACCACTGAGCTTGATTTTGTGCCCAAAGCTCTTCAAACTGAGCCCATAGTTTTTGTAATTTTTGTATACTGAAAATTGATAAAGAATATAAAGACATTAATTAGAATGAAGAAACATAAAGAATTAAAAAAAAACCCTGGCAGGATTTTGTGTTTGTTGCCGTTCAGGGAAACAAGAAGTGACATTAGAAGACTTTTCGGTCCTGACAACAATTCTCCTCAGAACAAATAAAGTGGGTGTATCTCCGCAGTGAAAACTTTATCATTTAAAAAGAATGGCTTTTTGTCTACCCGAACATTTAAGCTAGCCAAGTTGCAAAAGACCTATGGTCTTTATCTAACATTTCACCCAGAGGGGTGCACCTGGCGGGATCTCCCAGGGAGCATTTTTGCTGTTGCCACATCCACAGCATGCTCCCAAAGGGGTGGCGGGCATTTGGCGATTCTCTCTCTGTGTCTGTTCTTTGCCTAGCTGTACCATCTTCTGACAAGGTTGACTTTAGTTTGCGGGTAATGGCACGCTACTCCTTTCGGGCTCTACCTATTCTCCTGCTTACTAGGACTCTATTTAAAGTGTAATACATAGGAGGAATTATGTTTTTCATCTTTTTTCCAATGTACATCTGAAGTATGTTCGTTCCTGTTCTTCCCTACCCTATGATACATAACCTGACGGACAGTACTAGTCTATGTACTCGATGTGTTTATTTGAACTCATGTAGGCCATGTAGGCCTTAAGCTTTAAACTTTGATATGTTTGTATCTGACCTTTGCATTTGAAAACAATAAAAACTATTGAAAGAAAAAAAAAAATGAAAATAAAAAGAATGGCACACTTTTTGATAGTGAGGGTTTCTACACATGTGATGGATGTTATTCCAGTCAACACACAAGAGAAAATATGATAAGAATGAAAACTTTTAGCCCAAACATAACTGGTCATGAATACGAGATTAAGAGGATTTTATCCTGTTTAGCACAAAAATGGGAAACCTAAAGGAAATTAATAAAGAACATGGTTATATTATCAAAATAGGTTTAAAGCAGTATAATGTGTCACTTCACTTCCTAAAATGCCCTGGAGGTAAAAATTCTAGTGGATAGATACAATCCAAGGCCATTGGAGAGGATCTAACTTAAAAAAAGTATCCAGAAAAGAACATCTTTGAACATGCAAGAATTGCACTGTTGAAACTAGAAAGTTTAAATGTTGTTATTGATCTAAATTATTTTACAAATACTACATTAAGTTTATATTTTTTTATATTTTTATTGTTCTTTTTTTTTAGTTAATATTTTTATGTTTTTTTTATATTTTTGAAGTAGGCTCAATATAAGATTAATAGGTGCTGTAAGTAAACATTTGAGGATAGTGCATTTTTAGTATAGTGGTGTTTTATATTGTCATTAAAGGGTTGGTTTTAAGGGTATTAGCATATAAAGAGTTAACTTAAGCTAGCCTTGTGGGTGCAGTTCAGTGTACCCATAGTTTTTGTGGAGGTTGCCTGTGGTTTCCCATAGACTTCTATTAGAATGCATGTTTTTGATGCCTTTTCTGAAAGAACAACAAAAGTCCTGCATGCTGCATCTTTGGTGCACTTTAAGAAAACACACCAACAATAATAACTCTAATAGAGGTCTATGGGAAACTGCTGGTAACCCCAATGAAAATATTGATACATTGTGCTGCATTCAAGCTGTGGCCAAGCTGCAGTGCAAAAGTGTGAAACCGCCCTTAATAACAATACTTTAATACTTATGATTCTTTTATCATGTGATTCAAACCCCTTTAAATAAGTGGGTTTAATTATTGTCCTTTTTGTGCTGTATCATAACTTTTAATACATTTTTTTACTGCTGTCAATCAAAATCGTCACCTTTTTAGCTGAGCTTAGCCTCAAGCAGAAGTTAAAACTTATTAGCTTTATTTTTTTCCTTTAATGTCAGAAACGAAAAAAAAGAAAGAAAAAGCATACTAAAATAGTGGGGTGCTATGGTGACAGTGCTTCTGGGAATAACGATTCAAACACATACACAATATATGCATTTTCGTTTTTGCACAATATGTATTTGACCAAATGCTTAGACTATTTCTGAATTTATTCTACTTAACCATTGTGAATAATATGTATACACTTGTTGATAGCAAAAGAACATTATAATCTGAGTCCAGCAAAATATTTCTTTTCTTCAAAACATGTATTTAATAACATTTTGCTTGCAGCTGTTAATGGCTAATTTATTCCCATGGTAATGATCTAACTGGCAATTTAAATGTCATTGGGGCATAGTCATTAAAGTCTAATTTTGTTAATGCAAAATGAGAGAAATAAAGACAGAAAAGCGGGGCTAAAATAGATAATGAATGCACATGAAAGAAAAAGAATTGACTTAAATTTCTCCAAACATAGCCAACTTCTTAAAGTGACCAGATTCAAAAACATATTTTTTTTATTCATAGATAATAAATTATGTAAATAAGGGTTGCATTCTTGAAACTACTGGGGTTGATTTATCAAGGGAGTAAAGTTTGTTTAAATAGCAAAGTAAACATTAGCAAATATGTTGAAGCTGTGTTCACTTTGAACTTCCAATTTGAACTTCCAATTATATTCCAATTCCAAAAATATTTTCTGGCACATTGTTGGATATTTATCTGGTTCCCATCTGGCCTATGGCTGAATGATGCTGTCACTGGCCTTTCATTGATCTGGATGGATGACATTTGACATCCTCCTGGATCGCACCCACGCGCGGCTATGCAGAGGCACGATCTGTCACATACCTTGTCCACGGGACACGGCTGATGACTGATCAGTATACAGGCTCATTGCCAGTATCATGTGACTGCCTTGACGAATAACAGCAGGTCACATGACAGTTGTACAAAATGGATGGCTTTCTTTCAGGCCATCCAATGTGTACAACTGTGTTGCAAGCTGTGATTCTGTGTGCAAGCTGTGATTCAGTCAAATGCTTGATTATAGCAATGTAATGCACTGCTATAAGCAAACATAATGTGTAAAAAAAAGGAATAGAAAAAAAAAATATATAACTTTTTTTTGCATTGTCACTGTGTCAGTGTCCCTGATCCCCGCCACCCCAGTTATATAATGATGCTATGCCTCCTATTAAAAATGTACACATTTTTGTAAATATTTTATTATATCTTTTTATGTGGCAACACTGAATAAATTACATGTTGCTACAGTGTGAAGTAGTTAGTGTACAGCTTGTATAACAATGTAAATTTGCTGTCTCCTCAAAACTCAACACACAGCCATTAATGTCTAAACCGCTGGCAACAAAAGTGAGTACCCCCTAAGTGAAAATGTCCAAATTAGGCCCAAAGTGTCAATATTTTGTGTGGTCACCATTAATTTCCAGCATTGCCATAACCCTCTTAGGCATGGAGTTCATCAGAGCTTCACAGGTTGCCACTGGATTCCTCCTCCACTTTTCCATGATGACATCACAGAGCTGGTGGATGTTAAGAGACCTTGCGCTCCTCCACCCTAGGTTTGAGGATGCCCCACAGATGCTCAATAGGGTTTATGTCTGGAGACACGCTTGGCCAGTCCATCACCTTTACCCTCAGATTTTTTAGCAAGGCAGTGGTCATCTTGGAGGCGTGTTTGGGTTTGTTATCATGTTGGAATACTGCCCTGCGGCCCAGTCTCCGAAGGGAGGGGGCCATGCTCTGCTTCAGTATGTCACAGTACATGTTGGCATTCATGGTTCCCTCAATGAATTGTAGCTCCCCAGTGCTGGCAGCACCCATGCAGCTCCAGACCATGACACTCCCACCACCATGCTTGACTGACTTGTCTTTGTACTCCTCACCTAGTTGCCGACACACACGCTTGACACCATCTGAACCAAATAAGTTTATCTTGGTCTATTCAGACCACAGGGCATGGTTCCAGTAATCCATGTCCTTAGTCTACTTTTCTTCAGCAAACTGTTTGCAGGCTTTCTTGTGCATCATCTTTGGACGAGGCTTCCTTCTGGGACGACAGCCATGCAGACCAATTTGTTGCAGTGTGTGGCGTATGGTATGAGCACTGATAGGCTGAACCCTCATCCCTTCAACCTCTGCAGCAATGCTGGCAGCACTCATATGTCTGATGCTGAGCATGTGCGCTCAACTTCTTTGGTTGATCATGGCAAGGCCTGTTCTGAGTGGAACCTGTCCTGTTAAAATGCTGTATGGTCTTGGCCACCATTCTGCAGCTTGGCAATCTTCTTATAGCCTAGGCAATCTTTATGTAGAACAATGATTCTTTTTTCAGATCCTCAGAGAGTTATTTGCCATGAGGTGCCAAGTTGAACTTCCAGTGAACAGTATGAGAGAGTGAGAGCAAAAACAACAAATTTAACACACCTGCTCCCTATTCACACCTGAGACCTATTAACACTAACGAGTCACATGACACTGGGGAGGGAACATGGCTAATTGGGCCCAATTTGGACATTTTCCCCTAGGGGGTACTCACTTTTGTTGCCAGTAGTTTAGACATTAATGGCTGTGTGTTGAGTTATTTTGAGGGGGCAGAAAATTTACACTGTTATACAAGCTGTACACTCATTATTTTACATTGTAGCAAAGTGTCATTTCTTCAGTGTTGTCACATGAAAAGATATATTAAAATATTTACAAAAATGTGAGGGGTGTACTCACATTTGTGAGACACTGTATATATATATATATATATATATTTTTTTTTTGAAGTCCATTTACATATTCAAAGGGAAATCATCAAGACAGATAATGTTGTCAGACTATTTTTATGCTAATTGTACTCAAAATGCAAACTTTAACTGTTTAACTGTAATGAGAAAAATGTTAATTGGCCAAATGGGCAATTGTTTACTATCCTGGGTAATGAAGGTTGTAAATACTGTTTGGGCTTGACTACCAGTTCCAGCGCCATATGACTCAGTAGGATACTTCAGTGCTTCGGTCATACCTGCATCTCATCAGCATACAAACTCACTGACAGTCTGGCCCCAGCCCCTGCCAGGTCTCTCTCTCTGCTGAAGTTACACAACCACTGGATGGAGTTGTTTCTCCTTCACCCTCGCTCCTGCTTCCAGTCTCCACTTCGCAGCCCCTCTCTTCCCTTCACTGCTCCATGATCCAATATTGCCATCAGCACAGAGATGCAGCCTGCCACCCCCAGCCCCTCTCTTTGTCCACAGTCAGACCTAGTTCAAATCAGATCACACAGACAGTTGTGCTGCTCCTCTTGCCTAACATCACAGCAGCTGTGGATGAGGTGGTAACACTTGGAATAGATTGATTAGGAGGGAACTGGGAGATCAGGCAAATCAGATCTCAGAAACAGAAGCCTGCATCATAGAGATGCTTGAAGAAGACCTTCAGTGAGTTACTGCAGCTAACCAGCAATTGTCCCAGGTGCAGACAGCTCTGCTGGAAAAGGTGGAGGACCTAGAGAACAGATCCAGGAGAAACAATCTGAAAATCATTTGCCTCCCGGAAACCTATACGGTGAGCGTGCTCTTAGTCCTCTGTGTTATCTGCATACCCAAAGCCCTGGGTCTACACCATAACTGCATGGCAAAACATGCTCACTGCCTGGGTGCTCTGTCTTATTCCTCCAAGAGTCCTCATCCAGTGATTGTCAAATATTTTTAACAACTATGGGGACAAACTCTCCATATTGCAACATTTTAGGAGACAATGTTCCTTACAACTTGATAGCTATAAGCTTCTAATTTTTAAGGTCTCTAGCTAGTGCTGTGAGTTGCAGCAAGTCTGCTCTACACTGATCCAAAATGGGATTAGATCCACCCTTGCCTTTCTGGCAATATTACACCTACAGTCCCCTAATGATGACCAACATGTTTTCAAATGTCTACAGAAGAGTTCAAGAGTTCCTCCAGTCTCTGCCAAAATCCATGCAAGGAGTTACAACCACGCCTTCAGACAACCATCCCACTGGTCCCAGGGTGCAGCACAGTCCCAGGAAAGACCCCCTCAAATAAACCTAGATAATAATTCCTTCAATAGTTTGTTGACCTATTCTGTGAAACCTTTTAATTGACTCTCTTCTGTTTTGTGAATATGTATTTGTGCTTTAATTGCTATGCTGTTTGATTTGTTTTGGCTCTCTCACTCTTTTCCAGGCATCTTGTACATTACAAAGCTGTATCTAGCCACCTCCTTGATCTTGGGGGGATTTGTTGCCTGCTACTTTTCTATACTCCCTTTTTTCTATTTTGGTTGGTTTTCAACATGTTAAATATTTTGTCCGCAGGTCTATGGTCATGCTATGTGCAAGTGTTGCGTACTCATATGGAAAAAAGTGAAGTCAATGTTGTATAACGGACATGGTTTTTATGTTCAGTTTGGTTTGTATTTTGGTTTGTTATGGGTTTTTCCTCATTCACATCACTACAGAGCCTGCTGTTTCTGAGTACAACTACATCAAGATCTTATGATCTCAATGGCCCATTGTTATGTCCTTCCTGTTCTTTAAGTTTCAATATTTTTATTGAGGTTTATCACAAAACAGAAAGTACCTTAAGTAAACAAGTTGTCACAAACATACCCGCCATAGTCACAAGTAGATAATTCCAACATTAATGTAGAAAGAGGGAGGGGTGATATACAAACCAATACATCTGTGAACTAGGCGTGGTAGGGGTCAACATGATATATTATAAAGTCATTCAAACTGATAGGGAGAGCATCGAAATGTGAGGTTCGACAGAGTCGAGTATTATAATCATGACTGCACAAAGTGTAGGAACGGTTCGACTTTAGATAGAAATCCTATAACTAGATCAGAGCCCTCGGGTTCAGAACCCTTGAGGGAGACAACCCTGGTCAAGGTCACGGGGACACCCAGGGGAAGGACCCTCAGTCCCCCAGCACCCCTGATGGGAACAAGCTGTGCTGAGGGCAGAGGACGCCCTCACCCACAGTACCACCCCGGAGAGATGCGATCTCCAAACAGAACCATGCGTTGTCTCCACCATAGCTAAATAAGAATCACTGTAGAGGGCTCAACCAACCATCAGAGGCTTGCTCTCCCTACCACCTAATGGATCAGAGTTGAGTAGATAAGCAAAAAGATATAGAAAAAGAGAGGAGAGGGAGAAAGAAAGGAAAAGAGAAGAAAATATGAGAAAAGTTTTAGGAAGAGTGGATATATCTAGGTAGCTGCTGAATCTGTCGTTTGCTTAGAGACCTTGGTTCCCTGGAATGCCCGGGATTAGCGAGACTCCCACAAAATTCGTCCAAGGTTCCCAAACTAGTTCGAATTTTTATAGATTATCCGTTAGGATGCTAGCTAACCTTTCTTGTGTCATTAGCCAACAAGTTTTCCGAATAGCTTCTTTTATAGAAACTTGTTCTTGTTTCCATGCCTTCGCTATCTTCATTTTGGCTCTGAACAATATAAAATGGATTAATTTCCTGTTTGTTTTCGTGGAGTCGGGGATATAATCATTTAAAAGGGCAATAGTAGGGGACCTTGGTAGTTTGCAGCCTGTTACCTTATGAATAATACGGAAAATTTTGGACCAGAAAGACCGTAGCCTTGGGCATTCCCACCAAATATGGGACATGGTGCCCTTGAGCAGACACCCTCTAAAGCATAGCGGGTCAGCATTTGGAAAAAATATAGACAGTCTAGCTGGCGTGAGATACAATCTCAACATAACTTTTAAACTGGCTTCGGATATATTGGTGTTCAGGATGCCTTTGCTTAATCTGGAACAGGCAATTTGCCATTTGTCCAGTTCCCATTCGAACTGAAGATCTGATTCCCAATTAGTCATAAATGCTGCTTTCTTAGTGGGAAGGGTGAGAGCCTCATAGATGACCGAGATACCACCCTTCTGTAGTGATGGCTGACCACACCAACATTCATAACTGGTAAAACTAGGGGGGGTGGTTTCTCCCTCCAGATTTTGTGAAGAAAATTGGATATTTGGTAAAATCGAAATGTCTCTGAGTTAGGGAGCTCCAGTTTGTTTACACAATACCAAAGAGTGATCGGGCCGGTGGCTGAGAAGAAGTGGCCTATGCGGAACATTCCCTTGTCCAGCCACCATTGATAGGCCTTAATATTTAATCCTGAGGGAAAATCCAGATTATTAAAGAGATGCATCCTTCCTGTTCTTATATGCATTGTACTCCAGAGATGAGTAGTATCTGCTTCTTTAGTTTGCCATATGCAGATAACTTGATGGAATGTTAAGTGGCTATGATCCCCTGTTAAACTAATGAAAATTCTGAGGCACTTGAAGCCAATAAAGACATATATAGCTCTCCTTGCAGGTAGCCAATTTTCATTACATGAAAAAGCTGTGGGTAGGTCAGATGTCTGGCTCAGCAGCAGTAGGGAGGAAGGCAGGGATGTTGATAATAATTCACAAAAACATGCAATATGACCTTGTTTCTGAACACAGTGCCTGGTTACTGTTGTTTTGTAAATCTCAAACAAAGGCCTTCAACTTACCAATTCGTATACCCCCAATTTTCTCAATAGGCCCTTTTTAAATACTGCGGCCAACTAGATCCTATGTAACCCTAGTGTACCTCAGTTAGTAGGGGGACTTTAATGCAGTAATGAATAATAGGGAGAACAAGTCAGCATAAGACCGAAGCATCTCGGAGGCTTCTATGGACTCTCCTATGCTATTAGCACCGTTGACTTCTGCTACAGGATTACTAGACCCTGGTGCTTAGTGCACCTCATGGACAGGGAGTATACTTACTACTCTTAATCCCATAACACTGTGCAAGGCTGGACTATCTTCTCTGTGGTGCAGACAGACATACACAATGTCATTATTTCAGACCGTAGTGCTATTTCTGTAACCTAGTCAACCCTCAGGCTTTAGGCCCTTTAAATATATGGAGATTTCCCTCCTATTTGGCACGCAAAGCTGACTTTAAATGTGCTGTCAGTGATGCCTGGTTGAGTACACCTCCACAAATGAATCTCACAAATGAAGCTGGTAAGGCATTTGTCTGGGGAAGAATTATCTCTCATGTATCTTCATATAAGAAGAGTGTCTTAAAAGAATATAGGGAGGCCAGTGAGAGACGTCAAGAGGCCAAAGGACTCCTGGCTTGGCAGAATACCCCCAAACACTGAAAGCTGTGGCATTAAGATAAACGGCTTTTTGATCTCTTGGTAGAGAACCAAGAATGTATACACTGTTAATATGCTGAACTACAATTACACAAGTATGGCAATAAGGCAGGTAAACTGATGGAGGGACTGAGCAAAGGCTCTTTCCAACTGACCCATATAGCTTTCCTAAAGTAAAATTCTGGTACTCTTACCTCCTCACCAGAAAAAAATAATAAAACCTTGCAAGATTTTTATGCTACTTTATATACGAAAGATCCGATAGACCTAGATGTGACCAACAATTTCTTGGATTCATTCTGTTTGCCTGTTATAGATCCCTCACACTTACAATCCCTCAATGTCCCATCTTCTTAAAGTGGTTGTAAATCCCAGTCATGAAATCTAAACAAAGCACATATTTGTGTAGTGTTTACTTGTCTAGTTTATCTCTGGTGCTTCCTTCCTCTGTTATCAGCATGAGTCACTTCTGAGACATTTTCCTGGCACATGAGTAAAAATTTGTATTGGGGAGGGAGCTCAGCACACAGCTTGTCTATTCACAACACCGTTCTGCTGTGTGTGTGGAGGGAGGTGTGTTCCTTCACTCCAATCGGCTCTCACACACTGTAACCAAAGCTCTCCACTCCCTCCTCTGTGATGCTGAAAAATTCAGAAGGATTTAATCTAAAATCAACACTTTTGATGGGATGAACAAAAAGAGAAGACTGCAGATAAACAAGTAAAACTTACTTGGAGGGTTCTTATAGCTCTTCAATGGACAGGTGGTGTCACTCCCAGATGGTTTTAGTTGGAATAAAAGCAAGGAAAAACTCCATAGCGTAATTCCATGTACCATAGAAATTTATTAACCGTGAATTAAAAACACTTACATTGATAAAAGTAAAGATGAGCTCATCAATAAAATTCCAAACAGCAGTGAGTCGGGGGACAGGACCCAACGCGTTTCATTTGCTAAAATGTCTTCAGGGGCCTCCTTTAGCAAATGAAACGCGTTGGGTCCTGTCCCCTGACTCACTGCTGTCTGCTATGGAGTTTTTCCTTGCTTTTATTCCAACTAAAACCATCTGGGAGTGACACCACCTGTCCATTGAAGAGCTATAAGAACCCTCCAAGGGAACCCCGGAACTACCACAGACCAAGAAGTGATCCATCTGCATTCACCTCAGAGAAAACTACCGCACCTCTGCTTTCATGCCACTAACCTCTGGTAAGCACACTCACATACAGTGGGGATTGGCACAATTTCTGAGCACTCACTTGAGCACCTTGCACTGTGACGTTTCTTCATCTCTCCTGGACCATCTAGATCATCATCTTCTTTGCTGGTACTTTACCAGCTTCTGGTAAGTACAACCACTCACCATTGTGGATTGTCACCATACCAAGCACCTTATTGCCAAGTCATCTGTCACTTTAATCCAAGTTAAATCTGGGACAACGCATTGCATCACTTTATTATCTCTATGCATCTATTATGAAGATTTTTACATCCTCATATGAACTTTAAATAAGGACTTTACTGTACTGACACTGAAAATGTGTGTATGATACTGGTTTACACCACACTCTCTCCCACTTTCATCATTTTGTAACATTACACCCATTTAAGGTCTTACCTCAAGACCACTCTCTACATAGCGCTGCACAATTTAACTTGTCCATAAGGCTTTTATCACTTTTCTATCAATTAAGGACTCTCCGCAAATGCCTGTCTGCCCACTATGTCATGAAGGTCAGCCATCACTTTTCCACCACTTTTGAACATGCCTCCTGCATTTCAATCTTCTGGGAGCAAGTACTGGCTTATATCTTGGGAGTCAGGGACTGCCCACTACCCATGGATCCAGTTCTTCTATGAGTACTTTTTGGCTCCACAGTAATTCTGCGCTCGGCCGAGAAAAAACACCTCCATAAATTCTGGGTGAGTTTGCAGTAGATACTAATATGCTTACTTGTGGCCTGCAGAGCTTTTCTGAAGAAAGAGACTACCTCCTTGCCCCCCAAATATGCAGATGCTAAAAAGGATTTAAGACTTCTGATGCATAGAGAAAAGATAGATATGGAGCTACATGATTACGCCTCAGCTAACCTCTTTCACAATAGATGAGCTGCTTTTATTGGAGCAACTCTAACATCTTCCAAGCAGGCATCTACAGTATATTGTCCTCTTTCACTTACGTCGATAAGTTTGCCAAAGGCACCTGAACCATAGCTACTAGTTGCTGCTCACTCAACAATTACAATGCTTCTCAATTTTTTTCATCTTACTTGTTTGTAAACATGTACTTGTAAATTTGCATCTTGGACTGACTTGTCCTTGTTTATGAGCTAGAAGTGTATATCCTGGTTATTCTATGTTGTTTATATTATGTCCTGGTATGTTTGTATGTATTCATGGTGGAGTCTTGTTACTTTGACACTGCTCTGCAAAATAGGGATGCTGTGACATTCTGTCCTCCTCCTCCTGGGAATGTAGTCTCATCCATATTTCCTTATCAGTTATTAACCCTAGTCACACACACTGTTTAGTTTCCATAGTTGGTTTGTAATGGAAAGTATCTGTTATTCAGATGTCATGGTAAATTGTACAATGTACTTATTTCCCTTCTCTTGGCTTAGTTGTTTTGTTTCTTTTGTATGTTCTTAACCACTTGCCGTATTGTAAAATGATGACTGATCGATGCGGTTCTATTTCTGGGCGGATGTCATATGATGTCATTAACAGTCCTCATCAGTGCCCAGCAGTGTTACCGTCGCCCCCCCCCCCCCAAAGTGCACCTGTCACCCAACAGTCGCCACATCAGTGCCCATAAAATGCACCTGTCACCCATTAGTGCCCATAAAGCGCACCTGTCACCATCAGATACTGTCATCACTGTCATCAGTGTATCTGTCACACATCACTGATAGAGTTGAGTGAACTTCTAGAAGTCCGGGTTCTGCTGGTTCGGCCGAACTTCGGGACAAAGTCTGGGTTCGGGTCCGGACAGAACCCGAACTTTGTCCCGGACCCCGAACCCCATTGAAATCAATGGAGACTCTGACTTTTAGGTACAAAAAGTGCTGTAAAATAGTCCTGGAAGGTCCTAGAGGTCTGCAAAAGGAAGGAAATGTGGGTAAGGGTGGGACAAGTGACCTACAAAGAAATGGGGACAGGGAAATAACTTTAAATATTTTTTAAAAAATAAAAACATCAATAATGCAAAAATGGAGATCATCTTCAAAATGGGTCTGAAATGTATTAATTAACATTAGAGGCCATAGAACTGTTCTAAAATCATCTTCAAACTGTGTCAAAAAAGTATAAATAAGCCGGGAGTACCCATATCACTGTTCTGCAAAATGTGTGTATCACTTTAAATCAAACCGGAAATCAGTGCACATCTCTTCTGCACAAGTATTTCAAGTCTGTGTGTCACTTTAAATCAAACCGTCAATCATTGCACATCTTTTATTCACACTTCTTTTTAAAATGTGTGTATCACTTTAAATGAAACCGTCAAACATTGCACATCTCTTCTGCACAATTATTTCAAGTGTGTGTGTCACTTTAAATCAAACCGTCAATCATTCCACATCTTTTATTCACACTTCTTTTTAAAATGTGTGTATCACTTTAAATGAAAATGTCAGTCATTGCACATCTGCTATTCACACACATGTGTTCTG
>BLSH010392366.1:588576-600027 GCA_018402905.1 Glandirana rugosa
GTCGTGAAAAAACGTGTCATGAGATATTTCCACTCAATATGAATACAATCAGATGTGTTAAGTATAAATAAAGTGCAAAAGTGATAATAAGACTTATACAGTTCAAAGTGTCTGTGCAAAAAAGTGCTGCAAATAATAATAATGGAATTGAACCAGCATAGAGCACGATGGAATCAGTAGAATGTATTGGATTGGGAAAAAAATAATTTATAAAAAATAAATATAAAAATAAATAAAAATAAATATAAAAATATTTAGCAAATGTCCCAAAGTGAATATTCTGGAATTGTAATAGTAAGAAAATGATCTATTGCTGGCTCCAAACATTGAGTCACTGCACACAAAGAAGCTGGAAAGCTATCACCAAAGAATGGGAGGGAGGGACAGGGTGACCCAGCCTGTGGAATCCCAGCTCAGTACACTTCACCCATGGGGTGCCTGGCCTCTTACCTCCCAGAGCGACCTAAATGCGTCTAGTAGCGCCTAGAGATGGATAAATGGAGTCTTCTCCTGCCGGCCCCAGCGTATCTCTACCGAACTTGGGCACTGTGTGGGGAGTGATGGTTATCAAATCCTTCCAGACACGATTCCTTTTTTTCTGAGACAGATTCTTCACCTATTGGATCAGAATATCCCACTAATAATGGATTACCATGTGCAATACAAAAATGTATAAAAAATCTTCCAAAAGCATTGGGATGTACTGAAAGCTGATAAGCATCTGAGACAGGTACTCCCAGACAAACCAACATTTACTTATAGAAGAGCACCGACTCTAAGGGACAAAATAGCTAAGAACGTTGTAGATCCACCACCCAAAAGGAATTTTACATTCTTCGATGGAAAAGGCTTCTTTCCTTTTAAAAAGTGCTATGCTTGTAACCATATGAAAGAAACAAAGAAAAAGAAGGAAGACTTTGCATCCACAGTAACAGGCCAAAACTACCAGATTAAAGACTTTATCACATGCAAAACTGAGGGTGTTGTATATCTTCTTGAAAGTCTTATTATCACTTTTGCACTTTATTTATACTTAACTCATCTGATTGTATTAATATTGAGTAGAAATATCTCATTTATATTGCAATTTTTTTTTTGTATTTGCACACATACATGGAAAGATTTTGATTGTATAAGATTTTGATTGATGCACAGGTGACCTCCGGTGGTGAATGTTAGTTACTGCAATTGATAAATCCTCTCTACTAAGAGTGCATAGATGACCTCCGGTAGTGAATTCTAGTTACCACACCTCCCAGATTTTACAGTTTTGTGGATATATTTCATTTTTGCACTGCATTTTATGTAGATAGCACATTCTGATTGCTTTTATGTTGGACCTGATTATGTCTATATTGCAATTGCACTTTATTTAGGTCAGACTTAGGCTGGGTTCACACTATCCGACACAAAAATGGTCCGACTTTGATCCTACTTTGCTGTGCGATTTACGGTCCTACATAGGGTCAAAGTTGGACCATTTGTCTGCGAACAGGGATCCGACTTTGATCCCGACAATGCCAGGCACCTTATGCTCTGGGGATCTTGAAGGGGAACTCCACGCCAAATTTAAAAAAAAAATGGCATGGAGTCCCCTCCAGGAGCATACCAGACCCTTTGGTCTGGTGTGGGTTTTAAGGGAACCCCCACGCCGAAAAAACGGCGTGGAGTCCCCCCCAAGATCCACACCAGAGCCTTATCCGAGCATGCAGCGCGGAAGGTCAGGAAAGGGGTGGGGACGAGCGAGCCCCCCCCTCCTGGACCATACCAGGCAGCATGCCCTCAACATGGGGAGTATGGGTGCTTTGGGGCAGGGGGCTCTGTGCCCCCCACCCCAAAGCACCTTGTCCCCATGTTGATGAGGACAGGGGCCTCTTCCGGACAACCCTGGCTGTTGGTTGTCGGGGTCTGCGGGCGGGGACTTATCGGAATCTGGAAGCCCCCTTTAACAAGGGGGCCCCCAGATGCCGGCCCCCCACCCTATGTAAATGAGCATGGGGTACATCGTACCCCTACCCATTTAACTGGAAAGAAATATGTACAAAAAAAAAACACAGAGCTTTTTAAAATATTTTATTAAATCTGCTCCGGCGGTCTTCTCTAGAGATGAGCGAACTTCTAGAAGTCCGGGTTTTGCTGATTCGGCCGAACTTCGGGACAAAGTCCTGGTTCGGGTCCGGACAGAACCCAAACTTTGTCCCAGACCCCGAACCCCATTGAAATCAATGGGAACACAGACTTTTAGGCACAAAAATGGCTGTAAAATAGTCCTGGAAGGTCCTAGAGGTCTGCAAAAGGAAGGAAATGGGGGTAAGGGTGGGACAAGTGACCTACAAAGAAATGGGGACAGGGAAATAACTTTAAATATTTTTTAAAAAATAAAAACATAAAAAAAGCAAAAATGGAGATCATCTTCAAAATGGGTCTGAAAAGTATTAATTAATGCTAGAGGCCATAGAACTGTTCTAAAATCATCTTCAAACTGTTTCAAAAAAGTATAAATAAGCCGGGAGAACCCATATCACTGTTCTGCAAAATGTGTGTGTCACTTTAAATGAAACCGGGAATAAGTGAACATCTGTTCTGCAAACTTATTTAAAGTCCGTGTGTCACTTTAAATGAAACCGGGAATAAGTGCACATCTGTTCTGCAAACTTATTTAAAGTCTTGTGTGTCACTTTAAATGAAACCGGGAATAAGTGCACATCTGTTCTGCAAACTTATTTAAAGTCTGTGTGTCACTTTAAATGAAACCGGAAATAATACTTTTCAGACCCAGTTTGAAGATGATCCCCATTCACCTCCATTTTTGCTTTTTTATGTTTTTATTTTGTAAAAAATATTTAAAGTTATTTCCCTGTCCCCATTTCTTTGTAGGGCACTTGTCCCACCCTTACCCCCATTTTCCTTCCTTTTGCAGACCTCTAGGACCTCCCTGGACTTTTTTACAGCATTTTTAAGAATTTTCATTAAAATTACCAGAACCCCGGACCCAGACTTTTTTTGAAAAGTCCGGGTTCGGATCCGGGTCCCGAACACCCCAAATTTCGGTACGGACCCGAACTTTACAGTCCGGGTTCGCTCAACTCTAGTCTTCTCCCCTCTCTGGCTCTTCTTTCTTTGGCTCTTTTGCGGGGTCTTCCATCTTCTGAGGGGTCTTCATTCTTCTCCTTCTCTGCGGCGTCTTCTGCTCTTTTGCCGGTCTTCTCTGCTGTCCCCTTCTTCTTCTTCCCATGTTGACACAACGTGATCTCCTTCATGAATGCCCTCTCCGCTGTGTGCTGTGCCTTATATTGGCATGGGGCGTGGCCACGAGATGACATCACCTGGAAGCCCTGCCCCCATATGATGTCACAGCTCCAACCCAGGAAGTGACATCATACGGGGGCAGGGTTTCCAGGTGATGTCATCTGGTGGCAACGCCCCATGCCAATATAAGGCACAGCACACAGCGGAGAGGGCATTCGTGAAGGAGATCGCGCCGTGTCAACATGGGAAGAAGAACAAGGGGACAGCGCAGAAGACCATAAAAAGAGCAGAAGACGCCTCAGAGAAGGAGAAGAACGAAGACCCCTCAGAAGATGGAAGACCCCGCAAAAGAGCCGAAGAAAAAAGAGCCTGAGAGGGGAGAAGACCACCGGAGCAGATTTAATAAAATATTTAAAAAAGCTGTGTGGTGTTTTTTTGTACATATTTCTTTCCAGGTAAATGGGTAGGGGTACGATGTATCCCATACTCATTTACATAGGGTGGGGGGCTGGCATCTGGGGGCCCCCTTGTTAAAGGGGGCTTCCAGATTCCGATAAGTCCCCGCCCGCAGACCCCGACAACCAACGGCCAGGGTTGTCGGGAAGAGGCCCTTGTCCTCATCAACATGGGTACAAGGTGCTTTGGGGTGGGGGGCGCATGCGGCCTGGTATGGTCCAGGAGGGGAGGGTGCTCACTCGTCCCCACCCCCTTTCCTGGCCTTCCGGGCTGCGTGCTCGAATAAGGGTCTGGTATGGATTTGGGGGGGACCCCATGCAGTTTTTTTCGGCGTGGGGTTCCCCTTAAAATCCGTACCAGACCAAAGGGCCTGGTATGCTCCTGGAGGGGGACCCCATGCCAGTTTTTTTTTAAAAAATATGGTGTGGAGTTCCCCTTCATAATCCCCAGAGCACAAGTCGCATGCCAAAGTCGGATCAGTGAAGACACTGGTACGACTTTGATCCAACTTCAATGCCTTTCAATGGACTGAAGTAGGATCAAAGTCGGACAAAAGTAGTACAGGAACTTTTTTCAAAGTCGGTCTGACTTTGAAAAACACAAGTTGGATCAGTTAAGACGGCACTCATAGGGAATCATTGTTTTTGTGACGTAATGCGACTTCATGTCGGTCCGAGAATCGGACTAGTGTGAACACAGCCTCAGACTGTCACACATACATAGAAAGACCTAGATCAATTGTTATGTGATGAGTGCACAGGTGACATCTTGTGGTGATTCCTAGTTATTACACCATCTTTTTTGAGTTGGATTTTTTTTTTATTCACATACTTTTTGATGCATAATCTTTTCTGACCCTATGGGCACATTGTATTACTAAGTTTATTGGTGAGCGCTACACATTCTCTACTCCATATATTTTTTTTGGTATCAGGTTACCTTATCTGTGTTGGCAGCTACCACCTTATTTTACCTACTGGTTTGTGCACTATTTCTATTTACCCTTTATATCTGTCATGCATCAGTGACCATTAGCAGTACATCTGTCACTCATCAGTGACCGTCAGCAGTCACATATCACCCATCAGTGACCACCAGTAGTCACCTGTCACCCATCAGTGCCCATAAAGTTCACCAGTCACCCATCAGTGACTGTCAGTAGTGCATCTGGCCGTCAGTACCAGTCATGCAGCTGCCCATCGCCAGAGAACCCATCGCACAACCTATCACCAAAGTACCCATCACACAGCCCATCGCCAGAGCACCCATCGAACAGCCGATCACCAGAGTACCGTCACGCAGCCACCATCAGCATTCCAGTACCAGCCATGTCCAAAAAAGTTTACAGCAGTGAGGAGGCATTCCAGATCCTCTCCATGACTGATGAGAGGAGTGGGTAGTCTTCATCAGATTTCAATTCCGTTTCCAAATCCAATTCAGATTTTGAACCAATTGAAAGCAGTGGATCAGCGACCAAATCGGAGGAAGAATGAGTCCCTCATAAAAGGATACGGTGCTCTGTAAAAGAGACAGCTGCCAGCAATAGGCCCCAGGATGAAATTCCCAGGCCCAGTACCAACGCTGCCACCAGTGATAGACCCCCTAGTCACACACACTGTTTAGTCTCCATAGGTAGGTTTCTTTTTCTTTATACCTTCTTTTAAATGTGTATAACTACACCAAATGTGATGGAATGTATCTGTTATGTAGATGTCATGGTAAGATGTACAACATACTTATTTCCATCCTCTTGGCTTAGTTGTTTTGTTTCTTTTGTATGTTCTTAACCACTTGCCATCCGCCGCATTGTAAAATGATGGCTGGGCAGCGTGGTTCTAGTTTTGGGCTGATGTCATATGATGTCATTAACAGACCTCATCAGTGCCCAGCAGTATTACTGTTGCCCCCTGTGTACCTGTCACCCAACAGTCACACCCATCAGTGACCATCAGTGGTGCATCACACAGCCCATCACCAGAGTACCGTCACACAGCCACCATCAGCAGTACAGTACCAGCCATGTCCAAAAGCATTTACGGCAGGAAGAAGACATTCCATATGCTCTTCATGACTGATGAGAGCAGTGGGGAGTGCTCATCAGATTGCAATTCCAAATCCAATTCAGAGTTTGAATCGATTGAAAGCAGTAAATCGGGAAACGAATCGGAGGAAGAATGGGTCCCTCCTAAAAGGGTACGTTGCTCTGGAATCCAGACAGCCACTAGCAATAGATCCCAGGATGAAATGCCCAGGCCCAGCACCAGCGCTGTAGTATCACCCCCAAGTACCAGCACAGGAATTTCAAATCCCCCAAGTACCAGCACTGGGGTATTACATCCCCCAAGAGTCAGGGCCACTACATACCTCCCAGATGCTCCTGCCAACCCAACATGGCTGCCTTCCAACTCGGGTTCAGCAAGCATTCCCCCTTTCATTGCACAGACAGGTGCGCAGGCCAATACAGATTTTTTTCTGGAGGAATTCAAATTGTTTATGGGCCTCACCCTTAACATGGGGTTTACAAAAAAAAGGAAGAACATACCTACATGCCTACTGGTCCACCAACCCCATCCAACACATGCCCATTTACTCTGCCAGGACCAGATATGAGATGATTATGCGCTTCCTTCACTTCAGTGACAAAACCCAGTGTCCTCCCCGCAATCATCCAAGCTATGACAAGTTATATAAAATTTGCCCACTCACCTTGGATCACATGCAATCAGATGGACCTGGGGGGCCCGGGTCCAGTCACCTCCCTCCTGACACAGCGTGATCCCAGGTGGGGTGTTGGGTGGAGTTCTTGGGACTGGTCCCTCAGCCCTACTTGGTTGGGGTTTATTTTACTGCTCAAGGTCAATCCTGATTTTGTATTTGTATGTGGTCTAATACACTTTTTGTAGACATGGTAAGGCCTTCCCTTACCCATTGTATGACATGTTTTCTTGTGTTTGTTGAAACTCAATAAAATCTTTAAATCGAAAAAAAAAAAAATGTGATCACTCATGAATTTGTTTCCTAAATATTTGCTGAACTCTATATCCTTGATAAAAAATATGTATGTGAATGAGTCCCTTTACAGGCAGGCTAGGAATAAAGCAATATGTTCCTAACAAAAGGGCCAAACATGGAGTCAAATTTTATAAGCTATGTGAAAGAGCCACAGCATATCCACATATATGAAGGGAGCCCCTTAGCCTACATGGGCACATCTGGAAAAATTGTATGGGACCTGGCATACCAACTGCTGCAAAAATGGTGTCACATACGGGTAACTATTATACTAGTCTGCCCCTTTTCAAACGCCTACATGGTGCAAAAGTCCTTCCCTGTGAAACCTCCAGAAAGAACAGGAAGGGCTTCCCCCAATCTTTAGTGAACAAAAAATGAGAAGGGAAAAAAGCAACTCTGAGAAACAATGAAGTGCTGGCCTTGAGGTGGAAGGATAGCAGGAATTTATATAATTTATATCCACCATTCATAATGACACTGCAGTCGAGGTTCACAGATGACGAGGACCCATTCAAAAACCAACATGCATCCAAGAAAATAATTTTTACATGGGGTGGATTTCAATGACTAAATGCTTCAGCCCTATTTTGCAACAGGGAGGCCCTGTTTCTGGTATAAGAAAGTTGCGATTTATCTTTTTTCATTTGGCCATATACAGTACATACTAGTTATCATCTACACCAAATCCATAGAAAGACCAACCCCATCTGAAAATGAATCAAATAAATTGTCACGTCCCTCACCTACCAGCAAAGACCCCCCCAGAAAACCTTCACTCTAATGCTGTTAGCCGACTTCATGAGTGCCACATCCCAGACCGCATTCCACCATCTGAAGCAGGTCCAAGACACCAAAAAAGATATTGCATATGCAGCAAAAAGAGGATTTCGAAGAGATACCAGCTACCATTGTCCCCAGTGTCCCTCCTAACCTGGCCCATGCATTGGAGAATGCCTCGTAGAATATACTTTGGGATGTTTGCTTTCCAAAATGGGGTTATTTTGTGGGCATTACTATTGTCCTGGTGCTCCATGGCCTTCAAAAGTGTGAAAGGTTGTCATAACGTTAGATGTGTAATTTATGCTCTTAGAACACCTGAAGGTACTACTTGAATGTTTGGGCTCTGTATGTGGCCAGACTGTGTAAAAGTCTCACACATATGGTATCACCATACTCAAGAGGAGTAGCAGAATATATTTTGGGGTGAAATGTTTGCTATGTGTTTGAAATATTGTATAAATGGACAACTTTCTGTAAAAAAACATCTTTTCATTTTTTTCCACATTTTCCAAAAACTTGTGGAAAAAATTACATGTTCAAAAGACTCATTTTGCCTCATAGAATATACGGTGGAGTGTTTGCTTTCCAAAATGGGGTCATTTTGTGGACATTTCCATTGTCCTGGTTCTCCAGGGCCTTCAAAAGTGCGATAGGTCGTCAAGACATTATATGTGCAATTTATGTCCCTAGAACACCTGATGGTGCTCCCTGCATGTTGGGCCTCTGTATGTGGCTAGGCTGTGAAAAAGTCTCACACATGTGGTATCGCCATATTCAGGAGGAGTAACAGTGTGTTTTGGGGTGTAGTTGTAAGTATGCCAATGCCATGTGAGAGAAATAACCTGCCAATATGACAATTTTGTAAAAAAAATTAAATAAATAAATAATATGCACTGATTTGGGCTATTTGTACCAAAGATACTGTATGTAGCAGTATACATTTTGGCCAAAAAGCATGAAGAAAAATTACTAATTTGCAAAATACAGAAAAAAAAGAAATGTGTTTTTTTTACAAAAAATGTATTTTTTTTTAATTTATAGCACAGGAATAAAAAAAAAAACAGTTGTGATTAATTACCACCAAAAGAAAGGTCTGTTTTTGTGAAAAAAAAGGACACATATTTCATATGGGTACAGTATTGCATGAGTTTTTGTAATTAGAAGAGTGAGAGCACTGAAAGCTGAAAACTGGCCTGGGCAGGAAGGGGGTGAAGGTGCCCAATAGGCAAGTGGTTAAAAATAAAATTAAATAAAACACAACAAGATCAAAAATGCTTTGTCAACCAATCAGGAACCCATTGAGGGTCAGTCAATGGTATTTCAGGGAAAGTTTTAGCTGTTAAGAAGAGAAAATTATTATGGAAGGTCAGATACAGACGATAATATACATTATTGAATTAATGTAAGCCACCTAAAAATATACATTGGACATTTATGCTGTATGAGTGGAATGTCCTTAATAAATGATACCATACATCCCTCTCTCACTTCTATTATTGTTCCCTCGTCTTTCAAAACAGCTGTAATAACCCTCATACCTGGTTCAGATCCCAGTGACTTCAGTAACCTTCGGGCCATCCCTAACCTTCCTTTTCTATCTATAATCTTTGAAAAAACATTTGCTTATCAGGTCTATACCTACCTCTCCAACTCTGATCTATTTAATGAATTTCAGTCTGGTTTATGTCCCCTACATAGCACGGAAACTGCCTTGGTAAAAATCACAAATTATCTTCTCATGGCAGCTGACTCTGGTCTTATAACTATGTTCATCCTCCTTGATCTGAGCGCGGCCTTTTGATAACACATCCTCCTTGAAAGATTAGCCTATTTTGGAATTACTGATACACCCTTGAACTGGTTTAAATCTTATCTCTCTGGTCATACTCAAGTCATCAAAGTCTTTCGAGTCTCAACCATCTCTATTCTCTATTGGTGTGCCCTAGGGTTCTGTACTGGGGACCCTTCATAATCTACCTTTTTCCACTTGATCTCATATTTCACATTGCTATGTGGATGACACTCAGCTCTACTTATCCTCTACACCTACTACCACCCTTCCACCAAAATCTCTTACCGACTGTTTATAGAAAATTAAATCCTGGCTTTCTTGCAACTTTTTTTAATCAGTGATAAAACCGAGGTTCTCCTCATTGGTATGCAATTTATCCTGACAAAGCTTAACAGTTTTTCAGTTACAATTGATAACTCCGAAGTCTTTCCCTTCACTTGAGTAAAGAGTCTGAGTGTCATCTTTGACAATATACAATGTTTCCAAGTCCATATCAGTAATGTTACTTGGTCAGCATATTTCTGTTTATGCAAGATTAAGTGCCTTTGTCCCTTCCTCACACCCAACAGTACTACCGTTCTCATACTTTGGTCACTTCCAGCATAGTTTATTGCAATTGTCTTCTTTTTTTGGTCTCCCTCTCAAGTCCCTCCATAAACTACAACTGGTTAAGAACTCTGCTGCCCATATCATCACTAGAACCTCCTCCTTTAATCATATCACTCCTGCTCTTCAGCACCTCCACTGGCTTCAAATATTGTATTAATTTCGTAATTCTGTTACTTAGCTTTAAGGTCAATCACAATTTCGCTTTTTCATATCTTTCTGAACGCTTGCATATCAATAGACCCTCCTGCACCCTCAGGTCTTCTTCCAACCATCTCAATTTTCCTTCTGCCTGCCTGACCACTATGGTACTGAGATCCTTTAACTGCTCTGTCCCTCGACTTGACAGGCTCAGCAATGGCATGCAATGCCAAGCTGCTGCAAGCAATGCCAACAGGATATTGGCATGCATTAAAAAGGGAATTCATTCCAGAGATAAAATGATAATTTTCCAACTCTACAAGACTCTGCCCCGGCCGCATCTTGAGTATGCCGTCCAGTTCTGGGCTCAAGTCCTCAGGAAGGATGTGCTGGAACTAGAGAGGGTCCAGACAAGGGCAACAAAGCTAATTAAGGGACTGGAGGACCTTAGTTATGAGGAAAGATTATGAGCACTGAACTTATTCTCTCTGGAGAAGAGATGCTTGAGAGGTGATATGTACAAATAGTGTACTGGAGACCCCACAATATGAAAAAAAAACTTTTCAATGTAAGGGAAAATAAAAAGACACGCGGCCATTCACTAATATTAGAAGAAAAGTGGTTTAACCTTAAACTGCGTAGAGGGTTCTTTACAGTAAGTGCAGTGAGGATGTGGAATTCTCTTCCACAAGCAGTGGTTTCAGCAGGGAGCATAGATCATTTAAAACTACTATTATTAGTAACCTATTATTAGCACCTACACTACCACAACATACAGGGGTATACAGTGTAATACTGACATAAAAGCACACACACATGTTTAACTTGATGGACTTGTGTCTTTTTTTAAACCTCACCAACTATGTAACTATGACTTTGGAACACCCTGCCTCCTGACATTTGCAACATTGACTTCCTACCCATCTTCAAATCATGTCTCAAAGCTCATCTTTTTAAACTAACATATTCTGTTTGCCTTTATTGATTTGCTTTTGTAATTTCATGGTTATGTAATGGATATTTATTTTATTATTCCCTTTTGTTGCTCTGTTGCTATCCTTGTAAGGTGACCTTGAGTGTTTTGAATGGCACCTATAAATAAAATATATTATTATGATTATTATTTGTTTGCTAGGACAGAAAAGAACTGAGTATTTTGAATGGGACTCTGATTGTTTATTATTTGAAAGTACTCTGTGGACTTTGTCATCTGTTCTAGGATTCAGTAAATGCTAATCTTTGGTAAAGAACTAAGTTATTGTGGGAAATTAATTTTGGATTGGATGAGTTTGTGTTCTACACCTGTTAGCACACTCTTGCTTCAACAACAGTACTAATAATTACAATTATAATTATTCAACATCACTACTTACTTTCTGTAGTGTCCATTGGTCCTTAAGAAAGAGCTCAATTCT
>BLSH010392446.1:19127-35531 GCA_018402905.1 Glandirana rugosa
TAAACAACGTGTTATAGGGCTACGTACACATGACACATACCCCCTAAAGTTACACAGTACACATGCATCGGGATATTGTGCAACAAATTAAATCGCCTTTCTCACCACTACCAGTGTGGCAGTGGGGGGGGGGGGGGTTGTATATACAGATAATAACATACGGTCTAGAGTATAGTTTAGCATACACAAATATAAATCTGCCATCTGGGTCAATGCGAACAGCCATACATTGCCAAGAGACAGACTGATGAACCATTAAAGACACGCCCTTAAATAGGAGGCATGTAAAGAATGAAAGGTCCGTTGGTACCATGGTCTACACAGATAGTGCACAGTGTCATCGGTAAGATGGGTCTCCTGAAAACATATAAAAGTAACCCTGCACTGTCTGATAGTTTGAACACTTGAATATGTTTCAGGGGGGTACCCAGGCCTCGGACATTCCATGGCAATACAGTACACAGTTCAGTCATTACAGAAAATATTGAAATAGGTACAAATCACATAAGCACCTATTGTATATTAGATCCATGCTCTCATGACTTAGAGACCGATAACGCATTGTAAATGTTAATCCAGAACTCTCGGGTTTAAACGCCACAAAACAAAAAAAATATGAAACAGTAATAACAACATGTCACTCAATAGGGCATTGTAGTCATACTGTGTTGAGGATATGGCAGAACAATCTATCTCAGATGAAAATATGGCATTGAGTAGTTCCGTCCTAGAACTAGAACTGTATGGCAACATGGTGGATTGCTCTGCACGGATTACTATTTGGCTAGTCACCAGGTTGCTCTGGATTGGTCAGTTAATGTGCATAGTCACATGAATAGTCATTGTACAGTCAGGAGCAGTATATTCAGCAAACTATATCTCTAAAGATGGTATTTTGCACTGTATAAAACCTTATGTGCCACCACTCCGGCAGGGTAATACAAATAAAACAAGCAACCACACTGGTGGGTGCCAGAGGGCTTTGCAGCAAATTCCAGAAGTAAAGACAAATGGAGGATCCACCATCAAAGGGGGCCATCCAGGCCAGATTCTAGATGGCCTCTCAACCGAGGACCTCACAAACAGTACTAGCGGGAAAGAAATAAGCAGAGGAGAATCCGCACACTCACAGGGTGTTCTTTAGACAGGCTGTCTGTGCTGTAGGCAAAGCCAATCCTCCGCTTGGTCTGGAGTATTGAAGAAGAGAATCTTCCCATTATCAACCACGCGGAGTCTTGCAGGGTACGCCACGGAGTAGATTATATGTGCTTCACTCATCCTTCTCCTTATGTCGGCAAAGGTGGCATGCTGTTTCTGTAATTCCAGAGAGAAATCAGGAAATATGGATACGGTTACATTTTCATGGCAGATTGTGCCTTTCTGGTGTGCCTTACATAGGACAAGATCACGGCCTTACAATTAAGAAGACGAGCCAGCAATGGCCTATAGGGCTCCCAAGGGACTGGAGGCTTTGCTGGTACCCTATGGGCCTTTTCCACTGCAAACGCTGGGTAGAAGGCAGCATCTACAAAAGTAGCCCGGAGCCATTGCTCCACAAATTTCCCCGGGTTTTGGCCCTCTGCCCGTTCAGGGAGACCCACAATCCTGATGTTTTTTCCTTTTAAGCCTATTCTCCAAATTGTCAGCTTTTTGATAGAGAAAGGAGATCTGCTTTTCAGCTGCAGAGACTTTGTGAGGGAGAGGGGGGAGTTCATCCTCCACAGTGGAGATTCTATGCTCAGTCTCTGCCACCCGCTCCCTGATATTCTGCATGTCTTGCCTGAGGAAACCAATATCGACTTTAATCTCCTCCATCTTCCCAGTCAAAGCAGTATTACTAGAGGCAATGGCTGCTAGGAGCTTCGCATTTACTTGTTCCAGCGTCATTTTGGCTGTTTGTCCAGGAAGATTCTTTGGGAGCATCCATGACCGTATGGCCTCCGCTCCTGGTGTGAGGAGGACTGGGGCCATCTTGTTTATAAGAGTAGGTGAAGTCTTTCAGTTTCTCGGTTGCAGATTGCTGTCTATCCTTCTTAGACATGCTATTCGGATGCAGGAGACTTTCCGGTGCCTGGTAGTGTAAGCAGAGTGTCCGTTAATAGGCAGGATGCAGCAGGATTCTAGAAGCTTGTCCCAGAGCTTCCACTAAGTGCGGCCGGACATCTCAGTGGAAACCATGCCCCCCACATTTTTGTTTTTTCATTATTTTGTTGACATATTGGTTTAAAATGGACACTTTTTGAAAGTTATATAGATGCTGTGATTTCACTTTTTATTTTTGCATTTTGGTGGAACTGAAATTAGTACATCTTTTAAGAGAAGTGCTTTACTTTATTTATTCACATATTCTGTAGTGAAATGTTCACTTAAAGGGGCAGCTGCCATATAACACATAAAAGATCTTAAGGTTGGTGCCATTTATATATCTCAAAATGAAGGTGAGTATGTCTGTTTGTTCTTTTTTTTATCTATTCCCACACTTTTTTTCAAATTTCTTTAAGCTAACAAGACTTCTTTAAATGACAAAAAGCCGCTGGATTTTGTATTCCTTTAAAACTTTCTTTGCTTTGGTAAATATCAAGGTCACAAGGATCCAAAAAAACCTTTTTGTCAGAGTCCTGAAAGTATTGCATGTGGGATCATAGGTTTCCTAGGTTAACTGCTTCCCGCCCATGCCATTGTAAAATGATGGTCAGGCAGGAACCCTATTGTTTTGGGAGGACGTCATATGACATCGTTGAGCTCCGGCACGATCTGCCACCCCCTGTGTCCACCAGACACAGCGGATGACTGATCAGTGTACCGGCCCACTGCGACCAATCACAGAAGATCACATGACAGTTGTAAGCAATGAATGGCTTCCTTTCATGCCATTTATTGTATACAATTGTGTTGCTAGCTGCGATTGGTCACAGTGATCACTTGGTACAGACAGGGCCAATCACAGCCCGTTTGTACCATGTGATTAGCTGTGGCCAACCACAGCTAATCACAACAATACACAGTGTCTATACAATGTCATTCAGTAAAAATATTTTCTTAAGCATTCATAAGTATGTAAAAAAAAGCAAGTAATCATAGCATGTAAAAAAAAAAATACGATGCTGCCCTCCGAGGGGGTTCCTCCATGCTCTATAAACAGTTCATTATCCCCCACATCTGGCTATCATATCAGGTGGCCTGGGAGAGAGACCTAGGAATCAACCCTGAGGTGGGGACTGGCGCAAATGGAGTACACAAATCCACAAAGGCATTCTTAACGTAGCCCTGATAGAGGCGAGATACAAAGTATCCGCCAGGTGGTACAAGGCACCAGAGTGCCTCTCCAAAATGTATACAGGGCCCTTGGCCTCCTGCTTCAGGGGGTGCAGACAGGTGGGCTCTCCATCGCATATATGGTGGACATGCCCCAAGGTTCGCCGCTTCTGGATGAGGGTACACTCCTTAATATTTTTGATCACAATAATCAATATTGTTAAAGATGCTAGCATCACCCTCTTAAACAAACCAGTGGAGAATATCCCCAGGCATGCTCAGATGTCAATATACTTTATCTTTTTGGCGGCCAAAATTGCCATTGCGTCGTCTTGGAAAAGCCCTATTATAGATTTAGCATTGATAAAACTCAAACTAACGTGGATCATGCTAAACGAAAAAATAGTGAGTGTTTTGCAAGACAAACAACCTCTTTTCAAGAAAATATGGCCCCCCCTAGCTTGCATATTTACAGACACCTGATTAGCACAGATGTTCATGTGAATACTCGACGCAGGATTCCCGGATGATTCCATTCTCCTTTCTTCTCTCTTCCTTTCTCTCTTCTTACATCTTCACTTCATGTTTATCTATGATATCTTGTCTCATTGTTCCCCTAGATCCTCCTTCTCTTTTGGTAAACCTAGGTACCCCTGGATATATTGATGGGGAAAGCCTTCCCCCATATGGGGCAGTTATAACTAATGATCTCTAAAAGTATTTTACTCACTACATACTGTACATATACTTTCTAAACTAATGAGTTGACTTTTGATACTTTAGTAATATAATGCATTAGTGGCTACGTTTTATTACAAATACACAGCTTACTGAGAGGTTGACAGAACGATTGCATTGTAAAATGTGAGTAGTTTTGGTGTTCTGCCGATTTCTCAGCACTGGTCAGTTTCTTACCTCATAATTTAGTTGACATATAGTGAGGGGACTATGAGGCTGACCTAACCAGCTTGTTAGAACTTCTTCAGACTGTAGTAATCCCCACAGTTAGGTACCTGTCTGTGTTTATTTGTCATATATGGGGTAAGTGAGGATTGTTCCTTGCTCTCTCATTTGCTCTTGATTGTTTTCCCTAAAATGCTTAATAAAAAAAACATTGAAACAGAAAAAAAAAACTGATCAACTCCCTAGAGTGGTACAGTGTTACTATGGTAACACTGTATAGCTCTGGTCATAGTATGTAAAAAAAGAAAAAAAAATGTTTTTTTCAAAAATTGAAATGTTTATTTTTTTTTATTTGACATGCTTTCACCAATCAATGTCTCTGGTTACCAGTTATATACTGTACTTCACTGGTGACATTATGTTAAAAAAATGTAAAAAAAAAACTTTTTTTCTTCTTTATTTTTCAAAAAATTGTGACAAAAAAAGTATAACTTCAAAAAAATGCTATGCTTCTTACTAAATACCTCAGACAGCTTACTTTCCAAAAAGGTAATTTGGGGGGAGGTGGGGGGGGGTTTGTACTGTCCTGGCGTTTGCAGATCAAACAAAATGAGCTTTCAGTACATCAGGATTGATCAATTTTTAGATATACTGTATATACCATAGTTTGTGGACTCTATAACTTTCCTACAGATTAAATAATGTGCACTGATTTGGGTTATTGACATCAAAGGAATGTAGAAGAATACATTTTGGCCTAAATTTATGAAGAAAGATTATTTATTTGCAAAATTGTATAACAGAAACAAAGAAAAGCACGCTTATTTTTCTCAATTTTTTTTTTTCATTTATTGGCAAAAAATAAAAAAAAACTGTGATGATTATAGTAAATACCACCAAAAGAAAGCTCTATTTTTGTGAAAAAAAGGACAAAAATTTAATTTGGGCACAGCGTTGCATGGCCGCGTAATTTTCATTCAAAGTCAGACAGCGCTGAAAGCTGAAAAGTGGCCTGGGCAGGAAGGGGGTAAAAGTGGTTAAAAAATACAATTCTTATTAATGAAGGACACTTAGTGACTCCCGGTTAGTGATTTATGACTACCATTGCAATCAAATTGGAAGTTTGTAGGTGAGGAAATGAGTGACTATATATTATGCATTATCTCTGTTAACATTGTTATTCTAACAGCTTTGTTCATCACTTTATATGTATCCTGTGAAATATTTCAATAAAATATTTGGTTCATTAACATTTGTGTGATTCACACACTGAAGCACATTGCATTAAAGAGGAAGTAAACCCTGATGGGGTTTACTTCATTAATATTCCCCTGCAAAGTAGAAGCATAATGAGCTACTATGCATCGCATATTATGTGCCACTTACCTGCAAACGAAGCCTGCTACATCCAGCGATGTCCCCTGTGCAGACAGCGTCCATCTTCAACCCCTCTTCCTTCCGGTTCCACAACTCCGGCTGTGAGATTGGCCAGAGTCGCGTGACGCCACTTCCGCGCGAGAGCCACCGAGTCATGGCACGATCTCAATGAAGAAACGACATGGAGGCCGTTTCTTCACTGCACATGTGCCAAAATGACATTGGCACATCTAGTACACTGTATATCTCCTAAACCATGCATGTTTGGGAGATATGCAGAGCACATACAGGTAAGCCTTATTAGAGGCGTACCAGTAGATTAAATTGGTTGTCACAGGTTGACAACCACTTTAAGGGAGCCTGCTGAAATCAGTGGATTTTCGACACAACGTCTCATAAATCAGGTCACAACATTTTTTTTGCAACCTACTTGTTTATGTATCCATGTAATGCAGTGGAGCTGGCCTGGGTCTCTTGGAAAAGCTGCGTTCTGGTGTGGCTTTCGAAAGTGGAGGGTCTCACACCTATGGGTCACTTGTCCAGATACCTTTGCCTTATGAGGTGTGGCTTCTCTGAGCTACTAAAGAAAGGAAGTCCAGGAACCCAGGGAGTTATGAAAAAAGGGTATTGCACTTGAATCTGAGCACGGTGAGTAAATTGGCACTACAAAAGCCCATTCTCTACCAAAGGTGTAAACTGATGAATGTGTCCAGTAATTTCTCCATTTATGATTAGTTGTAAAATTTTGCTAACTTCCAATGCCAATTCCCACCTAGCCTTTGAAGTGCTTGGAATCCTCCAGGAATAGTTGGACAAAGGAAAGTCCAATCTAACTTGATATTTGGTTTACATCATACATATTCACAGGAGGAGTATACAGGGAAATCTGAGCTAGTTTGCTCAACCTGGTGCCCCTGAAATGAACACAGCATTAAACAACAACAAATGATTAGTTAATGAACAAATAAATAAATAAATAAATCATACATTTTGTTTGTTACAAAATGGTTGCCTTTAGTGTGTGCAAATCCATCAGTAAAACTTTAACTACACAAAGTATTTTAAAGTTTTTATTTCTACCTTAAGAAGAAGCCACATTCACAATTAGCTTTTATTCCTAAGAGTTTTTCAAACACTTTCTAATTAAGCTGCACAGATGCCAAAACACTTTAATATGGCTTTATCAGGAACTTGAACAATTAAAACAAAACTATTATGAGCATAATAGTGTAGACTATACTACAGCAGAAACCAAAGGAGCTGTTGAGTGTTTTTTTATCACAGCTGCTAAATAAAAACTAACAAGAATTTACAGATGCTGTTTAACTTCTCACAGGCAGATTGGGGGGAAAAAATGATGAATACAAGTTTTTTTCAAGTATTGTAAATTTCTATCCTTTTCAAATATCAGGAAATACCTGTTTTAATGCACTTCTTACATGAAATAAATTCAAACAGATAATGTTAAATGACAGCAAAATTAATGCTTTCTCTTTGTGTGGAACCAGAGTATTAAAACTATATTGTCAAAAGTAGCGGGACGTCTGCCTTTACACACACATGAACGTTAATGGCATCCCGGTCTTAGTCCGTAAGGTTCAATATTGAGTTGTCCTACCCTTTGCAGCTTTAACAGCTTCAACTCTTCTGGAAAGGCTGTCCACAAGGTTTAGGAGTGTGACTATGGGAATGTTTGACCATTCTTCAAGAAGCGCATTTGTGAGGTCAGGCACTGATGTTGGACAAGAAGGCCTGGCTCGCAGTCTCAGCTCTAATTCATCCCAAAGGTGTTCTATAGGGTTGAGGTCAGGACTCTAGTTCCTTCACCCAAACCTTGCTCATCCATGTCTATATAGGCCTTGTTTTGTGCACTGGTCCAAATCATTTGGTGGAGGGGGGATTATGGTGTGGGGTTGTTTGGAGGGCTTCATTTTAAGGTAAGTCTTTCATAATATGCTACTATGCAATGCATACCAACAAATTGTGGTCTTTACTGTTTTTTTTTCTCCAAACTTTACTAGCACTTTAACTTGATGGAAATGTGTCAAAAATGTGTCAATTAGGGTTGCACCAATATCGGTATCGGTGCTGATACTAAGCATTTGCAAAAGTATCAGATACTTTCAGGCTCAGTTATTTCAGCTGTCATTGGGTTTTCCCCACTGACAGCTGAAATGTAAAAAAACAAACAAAAAAAGTCAGCAATTATTGGCTGTCAAGGAACAGGGCCACTGCGTCTTTAACAAGGATGGGCAAACGGTTCGACCCGAGCTTCAGCCGAACACCTGAATTTGCAGGGAGTGTTTGCACCGAGTGCTGCACAGTGCATTCTGCGCCCTGATTGGGCGAAGATTTGCCAAATCAGGGCACAGTGTACACTGGTTGTTAAGGAGTGGGGTCGGGAAGCCAAGGAGTCATCAGCTGTCAATGGGTTTCCCCGCTGAGAGCTGAATAATAAAAAAAAGTGTCAGTTAAAAAATAAAGAAAAAACGGCATGGACCCCCCCCTCCAGTCCATACCAGCCCAGCCCTAGCTACGTCACCCGATGGCCCCACCCCCATGTGATGTCACACAGCATGCACCAGTCTGTGACGTCAGAAGGGGTGCCACCAGGTGATGTAGCTAGGTGGCCCCGCCCCTTACCTATATAAGAATTGTCAAAGCGCAGAGCAGGCATTCAGCTGGAGGCCTCCCAGGAGGTGGATTGTTTTTTTTTTTTTTTCAGTCAGCGGGTGGCGTGATTGACAATAGATTTACATTGAGGGACACTATTTTTTTTTCCAATAAAAGTTTTATTAGAGATATATAATAACATAAATGATACAGAATAACGAAATTGCACCCTTGTATAGGATCATGTATCGGGCAAGTAGAGACATTGTAAACGTATAATAACACAGCAGAGTATTATAGTGATACCATTGATGTGTGCAACCGAGTGTGATTCTATATAATAAAAGAAATAAAAGAAAAGAGTGGTAAATCCACAGGTTGATTAAAAGGGCAGCATATAAATAAATACCCCCATATCTGGATGGCTCGCGGTCACCTGGGCTCACACCTGTTGGATGTCAGCTGAAGGCGTAGGTCAAACTGCAATCCGTGCGTATTAGGGGTGTTAAAGTTTCTTATATGCCTTGGTGTCTGGTTGAGATACGTTAGCGCAGGGTTAAGGTGAGTACGTGGTCTCTTTCCCATCTACATGGGGAGAGAACTTTATGTTGGTCTCGTGTTCGGTGGCCCGAATTGTGGGTGGGTAGGTGCGATTCATTAAACTGGCAAGGGTAGGGCGGGGGGGTCGGTGAGGGGGGGTATGGAGGAAACAATGGGGTGGAGTCAGACTAGAAGGGGGGAGAAAGGGAAGGGGGAGAGGGAAAAGAGAGAACCTGGGGATAGGGGTGGGCGTTATCCGTCTTTCTCGTCTCCACGACAGCCCAGGGAAGGTCAAGCGTCTTAACTAGAAGGTCACTAGAATCATGCCGCGACCTCTATTTCATAGTGGGTCTCCTCTTTTAGGCATAGGTGGGTGAGTACCCGACTTCTTCCCCTGTTTGAGGTCGGGGGTCTCTCCCTCCACGGACTCAGTAGAATAAAGGAAGGCAGAGGGACGTGTCTGTGTCCGAATTGCTGAGTAGTATTAGATTTAGGGTGAAACGTTTAGAGCACTGGATGATAGTTCTTTATACCTATCTGTGGTTACAAAATGCGTCCAACATGCCCAGGTGTGGGTGTATTTAGCTGGTGTATCTTTAGCTACCTGGATTAGTTCCTCCATCTCAGCTGTTTTATTAATACGGTGAAGCCATTGTGAGACTGTCGTTGCGTGTTGAGATTTCCAGTGTTTTGGTATGCATAATTTTGCAGAATCGACCATATGCATAGTAAGAGATCTGCAATACGAGCGTATGGGCACCGGGACATGGTGTAGTAATAAATGGGCCGGAGAGAGCTCCACCCGTATGGTAGTGACCTGTTCCGTGATCTCTCTGACCTTAGCCCAGAAGGGGTGAATTTTGGGGCATGACCACCATATATGTAGCAGCGTTCCCTCTTCATCCAGACATCTCCAGCACGTATCTGGGATGGAGGGGTTGAATTTATGTAACAGAGCAGGTGTACAATACCACCTGGTTAGTGTTTCGTAGTTGTTTTCCTGGACCGTCACATTTAGTGACCCCCTGTGGGCTAAGATATAAATGCGTTCCCATTGGGTTTCTGAAATGTCTATCTGTAAGTCCCTCTCCCAAGTCTTACAGGCTTTCCCTAGGTTGGGGGGTGTGTTGGCGAATAGCATAGAGTGTAGTGTCGATATCATATGTCACTGGGGGGAGTTTTGCATGCATAATGTTTCAAATGGAGTGAGCGGTCTCGACAGGGAAACTTTGTCTGAAAGATCCCTCAGGAAGTGGCGGATTTGCAGGTAGGCCCAGTGGGGGAAATAGCTGTGTTCCCCCCTGGTTATCAGCTGGGTGCTGTCAAGGGGATTTTCTCCATCATAAAACTGGAATGCATGCATTTTGGGGTGTGGCCATACGTCAGCTAGAAATTTCACGTGAAGGCCCGGGGGAAATGCAGGGTTATGTTGGATTGGCGTTAATGGGTCTGGCGCAGTCGAGATGTTCCCCTTCACACATGCTTCTCTGAAGCATTGTAACGTCGGGCCGATCAGTGGGTGTCCCTTAATTGCCTGTGGGAGGTGAGCCAGGGGGATCCACGGTGTTAGCTTCACGGGTATGGGAGAAAAGGAAGATTCAAGACTAACCCAGTCCTTGAGCTCATCATGGACTCACCAATCTATCACCCTTGTCAGATGAGTGGCTATATAATAATGCTTGAGATCTGGTAGGCCTATTCCACCTTTTTCTTTTGACCTAATCAAATGATCGTAGCTCACCCTTGGGCGCTTTTGTTCTCAAAGAAAGTTTAGACACAGCCGTTTATAGGCTGCGAAAAAGCTTCCCGGAAGTTTGATTAGGAGAGCTTGCAGGACGTAGAGCAGTCTTGGGAGGACATTCATCTTGAGGATGGCCGCACGACAAAACCAAGAGAATGTCGGTTTGTCACACTTCTGGAAATCGACCGTGATGGATTTAAGTATGTGTAGATGTTTTTTTTTTTAATAGGTCTGAGAGATGTGTTGTTAAATGTATACCTAAGTATGTAATCGCATGGGATGAGGGACACTATTTTTTATTGTTTAATAAAGGATTTGTCAAAAACTGTCTCTTATGTTTATTACTTATTGCCACTTTTTTGGTGAATGGGTAGGGGTACTATGTACCCGATGCTCATTCACATCGGGGGGTCTGGATTTAGGGGCCCCATTGTTAAAGGGGACTTACAGATTTTGATAAGCCCCCTGCCTGCAGACCCCGACAACCGCAGCCCAGGGTTGTTGGGAAGAGGCCCTTGCCCCCATCAACATGGAGACAAGGTGCTTTGGGGTGGGAGGGGCTGAGCCCCCCCCCGCTCCAAAGCACCCACCCCCATGTTTAGGGCATGTGGCCTGGAATGATTCAGGAGGAGGACACTCCCTCACCCCTCCTTTCCTGACCTGCCAGGCTGCATGCCCGGATAAGGGTCTGGTACGAACTTTGGGGGGACCCCACGCCATTTTTTTTTAAATCTTGGTGTGGGGTTCCCCTCCAAATCTATTCCAGTAGCAAAGAGTCTGGCGGACTGGGGGGGACATTTTTTCTTTATTTTTTCAATAGCCGGGCACCAGCAATTGCAACCACGAGTCATATTAAATGGGATTTGACTCGTTTTTTTTCTTTAGAAATATCCTTTTTGTGGCAGCATGTTTTATGCATGCTACAGATGCGTCACTTTACAGGCACATTAAGGGGACCCACCAGGTACTATATTTAAAGGAGTTTTTCATTTTAATTGTTGCACTTTAAGCATAATTAAAATCATGGCTCCTGCAAAAAGGATCATTTTAAAAAATATATATATATTGATACATGTCCCCCAGGGCAGTACCCAGGCCCCCTTACCCCTTTTTTGGCCAATTACTTGCATATAAGCCTTCAAAATGGGCACAATTGATTTTTCCTGTTTGGCTCCCATAGACTTCAATAGGGGGGTGTTTTAGTCCTTAACAACCGGTGACTCATTCAGCTCTCAGGACCCCCCTGTTGACCGCTGAAGTGTAAACTAAGTCTTGGCAATTGAAGCTGTCAGAAAAAAAAAGCAACTGGGCAATGTTTATGAGCATTGCTCAGCCACTGAAACAGAAAGATAAAAAGAAACATTGTTTCTTTTTGTATCCTTCTGTTTATTCATCTACAGATCAAAGCAGTGAACTTCCATCTGCAGGTGAAGTCAGTTTAAAGAACCATGTCAAGTAAAAAAAAATGTTTTTGGTTTGTTTTTTATTAAATGTTCCTTTATTTAATCCCTTATTAACCCTTAATTTAATTAAAACTTTTTTTTTTTTTGCTTTTTTGTTTGATAATATTTTTTATACTTTTAACATATATTTACACGTTTCACATTGAAAAAAAGCTGACAATTAAAAAAAATATATACTTTTATTTTTAAATAACTTTTTAATGCTTTGTTCCATTGAAGTGTAAACAGAACAGTTGCTGTAAGTATCGGTAACTGGTATCAGCAAGTACTAAAAAAAAAAAAGTATCAGTGCTCGTACTTGTTATAAAAAAAAAATGGTGTTGGTGCATCCCTAGTGTCAATAATGCATCCTAATGCAATAGGCATGTTAATGGACGTTCATAGTGTCTAAAATGTCAAGGAACATTTAAACAAGAGAGGCAAAGAGGTAGGTAAAGGTAAGACAAGGTGGTTAAGCTGCAATTTTTTCTCCCCCTAATCGCCCACCTGAACACTGACAATGCAGCCACCGGGGGCTGTTCACATGTTGTGCCCATAATGCTGTGCTACACAAGCATGGCAAAAATTTAACAGCATGGTGCAATTTCCAGGCGTTACGGCCACCAAATGTGACCCCTGTAAGCCATGCAATTGCAGTATGGTAGTGTGGCATTTACAGGTTTAATCATAATGCCTCCTCATTGCCTGCCAAATGCTATCTGAATAACAATACAAATGTGGATTGCTGTTCAGAGGGCCCCCCTGCATGTGAATAAGCCCTTAGAGTGTCTGCAAGGAGGCAAGCCAGTAAAACTCTACCAGGACTTTGCATACAAATATGACCATTATTGGCACATAGAGATTACCTGTATGTAGAATTTTAACTCTTCTCTAGCAGCACTTTAAATCACTTTACTCCCAGAAGGACATCATCTAATAGGAGAAAGCAAATAAAATATCATTGAGGTGGATTACTTTTTGCGTTTCAGACTGCAGCTTCGACATGAGTGTCTTTTCCTGCAGTAGAAGATAATTAGAGCTATGAATCAGAAGGTTGCTGTCCATTGAATGCATAGTACAGTATGTTCTCAGCCACTGAGACAGATGCAGGTTCCATGCCAAGAGCACTTTGCTGCTAAGGTACGAAACAAGTGTGTTAATGTTTAAGAACTGTAAAAGTTCTGTGCTAAAGTAAACACTGCAGTCTGAGATTTATTTTTAATCCTGTCCTTCTTACAATAAAGTAAGTCAAGCAGAGGAGTAAAACCAGCTAAATATATTTACACACAGCATTCACTGCGTTTGTTTCATTTTTAAGTAAATGCTCCCTATTGATAGACACTATCAAGATTTTTTTCTTAAATGGTCTATCATTGATACGTGACTTTTATCTTGTTTTAATGTTGGAAGGATGCTGTGAAGCACATATTACCTTTAGAATAATAAGGGGTCAATTTATAAAATGTCAACATTGATATTTCACCATACTGATTGAAATGGTTTCAATTATTTACTCCTTAAAGTAAACCTTATAGCCTGCAGAAGACAAAACAAGTTTCACCAGTTTATAAAATGTTCCCCTGATCTTTAGACAGCAATTTCACCAAAACAATATTTTTTTTGTTTTTAACCATTCTTTCTCATTTTTTGTTATTTTTAATACTTCACTTAAATAAAGATCAATTTTCTAGATCAAACTTAGACTGAAAAAGGTGCATAAACGGCTCTATTCAATAAACGGTCCTTACTTTTAAACTGAACTTGTGTCCACACTATGCAGTCTGTGAACTATTTACACACTCTAAACAAGAAGCATGAAAACCGTTATTAACCCATGTAGCTATAGGCATTGTATAGAAATTCATCTTCAAAGGTCAGAACAGAGGCATTGAGGCTCTAAAATCATAGCTTTTTCCCTGTTACCTTCTATAGCACCAGAATCTTGGCAGCCCGCCAGTCCTTTAACATGCAAACAGGGCCGCTGATAGGGGGAAAACCACCGGTCCTCTTGTAGGGGACCCGAGCACACAGGGAGCCTTGCACAGGGAGGGGAGTAGTGATAGACAACAATTGTCTCTCTCTTCCTCCAGCAGCTGAAAGATGGTCTCTGCCCCTCTCCCTGTCTGTCAGCTTTTATCTGCTGGGAAAGAGAATGTGGTGCCTCACTAATCCCCTTCCCTGTGTGGGCCCCCTCTCAGCGTTGGCTCTAATGTCAGCTCTGCTCCTGAGTTTGTTATCTCTGTAACTTTGTTTCTCTCCCTCATCTTTCCTGTATCTCTGAGCTCCAACTGCCAAGCCTGTATGTTTTTTTCATCTCATCTTCATTTTTTATTTTTTAACTCAATTTTATCTTTTAGATTTAGCAGGAATTCTGTAAGTTATGTTGTATTTGTGTCTGCTAATAATAATTTTATTGTATTTTAGCAAAATATAACTTTAATATTTACTAGGGGGGGCTGTTAAGTAATCTGTATGGGGCCCCACAATTTCTATTAGCAGCCCTGCATACAAACATCACAGGTGATTCTAAAGCCTAGTACACACTAATAGCTTCTTTTTGTTCAACCCAGCAGGGCTGAATGAAAAGAAAACTGACAGATCAGGAGGAGCTGCTGTAATAACAATCCAATGTTAGTGCAGCGATCTCCCCTGCTGTGCTATTGTGTTCTGACAAGGGGATGGCTGAGAGTGCTGATCCGGAACCTATCGATAGACCTTTTTCACTCATGCCCCAACGGCCAGTTTCTGCTTGACCAGCTGCAGTACACATGAGCCGAATGTCGGCCGGTTTCTATTAAACCAGCTGGTGCCATCTGACATTCGGCCCATGTGTACTAGGCTCACCTGTTAGGCTTGTTTACACTGGTGGTAATGTTTACCAGTATTTGATAGGCTGCTTGGAAGTGATATGTCACCTCCTGGATTCCTGTTTTAATCCTTAATATATACCACACCAGTGTGCTGCAACCATGTGAGTTACACACAGTTTCAGATCGTCTGTAGCACAGCCCCATTCCAGATCCCAATAAGTCCCCCTGCACTCCCACAACTACCGATCTGGGGTTGTGCAAAAGAGGCAGCATGGTTCTCCTCCTATGTTGAGGGCATGTGGCCTGGTATGGTTCGGGGGGGGGGGGCTTCTTCTGGTCTGGCAGGTTATTTTTTTTTTGCATGTAGCTATACCAGACCTATACCAGATTTGAAAAGTTATAGTATTGATTTTTGGGAACCCCATGTCTTTTTTTTTTTCAAATAGTCTGTCACTGATACCTGAGTTAAATATTAGTCTTTAAAAAAGGGGAAAATGGGCAGATTTGGCTCCCATTATTGACTTCAATGAGGTTCAGATCTGGCATTTGAACTTTTAGTGCATTCGGCTGCACCCCCACTAATTGAACCCAGTTGTGATCAGGTCATCCCTATCCAGCATTATAAAAGCAAAAAAAGAAGAAAATATGCTTATTGATTGATAACACCCTGCCAATAGAGACTAAACTTCCATATATTAGTTGGTAATATTATTGGATAATTCCATCCTGAGCTGTGGTCTTGGACACCACACTTCTGGTTGCCACCCATTGTTTCACTAGTTTCTTACTCTGTCTCCCAGACAGAAATTTGACATATCTTTGCATTATTCTTTGGGTTTTTTTTTTTGCAACTTCAAATGTTTTCATTAAATATGTCAGGTAAGCTATTTCAGAGAGATTTGTCTTCATTTAAAATACTTGTGCTGTAATATATGTACACACCATGGCGTTGTTTTGAAAATGGAGAATTGGTAGGCTTTCATTATATTTGTGTTGAATGATTTTAATGAAGTTTTGCTGTCTGCACCCATTCTTTAGTTTTTCTGTTGTATTAAATGTAAACATATCTAAAGTGATATAGTTGAACTCATTTGAATGGCAAAGTAGGAATCTCTCTTCTGTAGAAAGGCATATTGTTTGTATTTGTAAAGCATGTTTATTCTAAGGTAAAACGTTTCCGGCATAATGTTGGCAGTTATGATATGGAAGGTGACTAACTTCAAGATTTTTAATAAAATCTACAAGCAGCATGTCCCATAAAATGTACTATTAACTAGCTTTTACCAAATTAATTCAAGTGTGTCATAAGGCTTTGGTTGGCTTGTCTATGTTCTTGACTTTCTAGATGTTGTTTTATATCATTTTTACAAGGTTTCTAGACATATCAAACTAACACATTATCAAAGAAGTGTCAACCCTGCAGCCAACAGACCACATGCTGCCCAAGACGGCTATGAATGCGGCCCAACACAAAATTGTAAACTAACCTAACACATGTGACCAAAAAACAATTTTACTGGATTTTTATGAGTTTTATCTTCCCAAAGAAAAATCTCTCACTCACAATCATGCCTTATTCATGTCATCAGTTTTTGGCAGCACCTATATTTGTGAACAACTATTTCAAGAATGAAGCACACAAAGGGCAAACTTAGAACCAAAATATCTGATGAGCACCTTGAGAATTCATTGAGAATTGCTACTCCATCCAACCAGATATTGA
>BLSH010392446.1:48800-62490 GCA_018402905.1 Glandirana rugosa
CTTGTTAATGGGGGGTGTAGATCTGTTCACTATTATGTATAGGATATACGTCGGTCTAACTGCTAGTGTGTGTTAACCTTTTTTCTAAATCGGGGGTTGTAATGATGTATTATCACTTGTCTAGATGTGGGGGGTAATTGTTCAATTGTTAAGTTCAATAAGGCCAGTTCTGGGGTAGGAGGGATATTTTTCTTTGTAACTTTAGAGATCAATTTAAATACAGACTTCCAGAAGAACTTTTTCTTTTAAATTAAATAAAGAAATGAATAGTAGAAAAAGGTTGAAAGTGATTTTTAGACAGCTAACAATCAAACTTCCTGCTGACACAGATAGCAGGCCTAATAAGACCTTTGGTCACTAAGTAAACATTTGTGAACACAAACCAAACATGTAATATATTGCAGCTTACCAGTCATTAGATGTGGTGTCTGCATTAGTTTATTTTTTTAGCCTTTTTTCCCTCTGTTTTCCCTGGTGAGTGGGCTAGTAATACACCACTTGTATTAGAGCGCCCTCGCTCTGGATGAAGGAGCAACAGAGACACCTTTGGACAAAAGCATTGTCAGTCTGGGAGGAAGGAAGTGTTTAATGTACTAGCAGATTTACACTAACACATTGAAGTCACTCCAGCTAACACTATTTAGGCAGTTAAAGAAAAAAGTTTTTTTTTTTCTGTTTGGGAAGTTTTCACATATAAATAAATAAACAAACGTTGATCATTATAGGCAACCCTGTCAGTGATAAATGATTTATTTCAACCCTCTAACTGCTACATTTGCAGGGCAGCTTGTTCTGTTGAAAAAAACAACAGACTTTGTGGCAGGATCACCAGGCTAAAAAGAAAGAAAGCCTAAAAAAGATGCAGCCTTCACATGTAAGAATTGGTAAGCTGCAATATACTAAATGTTTGCTTTAAGATTTAATACCACTTCAAAAGCTAAGTTCACCTATCGGAGCATGTTACACAGCGGATGGGGTACCTTTCCCTACAGCCACTGTCACTTTTCAAAAACAGCACACCCACCCGCATAGCCATGTCATTGATTAACAGCGATCTGTGAATGAATGAACTACAGTCCCATCTTCCACTGCCACAGATGGCTTGTAGTCCTCAATGAAATATGAGGGCCCTGATGAAAGTACTCGTAGTTATTTAACAAGCCCTGCAGCTTTCAAACAGAAAGCCCACACAGAGCCCGTACTGATCATGGGTGCAATGCTCTGTAGACTCCTGCGGGAAAAAATAATATGCACATTTTTTTCCCTAAAAAAAATGTGCATTTATTTTTTTCCCAGAAGGTGAACGTATCCTTTAAAGTGGTATTAAAGGTTCCACTTTAAAAAAAAAACAACAAATATGTTAAAACGTTTGTTAACCCAAAAACAAATGCTGCTCCTGTCTCTTTAATGTGCAATTAGCAGCATGGTGCTTTTGCTTTTTAAATTATCCCTCTGTATCCCATAAAATACCTGTTTGATAATGCCAGGTCATGACTTCCTCCCTGAGTGCTGACTCCCCTATCATATTAGCTGATCCTGAGAGCCCGTGGTCTGTGCAGTCTGTGTCACTAGCAGCTCTCCTATTCTCCTATGCCTACATTGAGCTCCCCCCTCCTCCCCCTCCCTCTCCCTGTCAGTGCATAGTCTCTTCTCTGCTCTCATAATTAACTTTTAAAGCTCATTTCCCCTGTGTATTAGAACAAGAAATTCTCCTGTGTCCGTGTTATACCATAAATATTCTTATCTGTATAGATAACCCACCGGCTTCCTACACACTGCTCTCTCTCCTCTCCAGCTGACGTCAGCAGCAGTGCTCAGCCCTCCCCTCAGGAACTCTTTGCTGAGCAGAGGAGAGAGAAAAACAATAACTGATCCTAGGTAGCCTGTGTGTTATCTATACAGACAAGTATATATATGTTATAACACAGGCACAGGGGAACTTATTGTGCTAATACAGAGGGGATTGGAGCATTTTATACAAGTGGCTTAACAACCACTTTAAACTTACCTGCTCTGTAATGGTTTTGCACAGAGCAGCCCCATCCTCCTCTTCTCGGGTCCCCCACCGGTGTTCCTGGCTCCTCCCCCTTGACCAATTACAAGCCACTTGCTATGGAGGCACTGCTGGGTGCTCGCTCCCGAGCCCCACTCTATGCATCCATAGAACACACAGAGCCACAGCTCGGCTCCACCCCCGCTTTCTCCTCATTGGCTCACTGGCTGTAATTGACAGCAGCAGCACACAGAATGCATGAAGGTAAAAAAAACCTTCAGGCTTTACAACCACTTTAACTTCCTCAATACCGGGCTCTTTCTCCCCCTTCCTGCCCAGGCCAATTTTCAGCTTTCAGCGCTGTCACACTTTGAATGACAATTGCATGGTCATGCAACACTGTACTCAAATGACATTTTTATCATTTTCTTCACACAAATAGAACTTTCTTTTGGTGCTATTTAATCATCACTGGGTTTTTTATTTTTTGCTAAAAAAACAAAATAGACCAAACATTTAGAAAAAAAAGTTTTTCTTAGTTTCTGTCAGAAAATGTTGTAAATAAGTATTTTTTCTCCTTCACTGATGTGCACTGATAGGCTGCACTGATGGGCACTGATAAGGTGGCACTGATGAGGAGGCATTAATATGCAGCATTGATGTGCACTCATAGGCAACACTGATAGGTGACACTAATGGGCATTGATAGGCGGCACTTATGGGCAATGATAGGTGGCACTGATGGGCGGCACTGATGGGCAGCACTGATGGGCACCGAAAGGCAGCACTGATTGGGATCACTGATGGGCACTGTTGGGGCTGCATTGTGATCAGTGCCCTGATTACCTTTACATGTCTCCCCTGTGAGTAGATGCAACTGATCGTCTCCTCACGCTCTGTCAGTTTGAGGTGAGGAGAGCCTATTAAGGGCATCTTCATGTTTACATGTGATCAGCTGTGATTGGACTCAGCTGATCACATGGGTAAAGAGCCATGGTCGCAGCTGTTTTTTTTGTTTATTAATGCTTTTATTGAAAATATATAACATGTGGTACCAGCGGCGGCTGGTGTGGGAGGGGCGCTGGGGCGCCGTCTCCCCGCCGGCAAAAGAGGAAAAAAAAAAAGTCAACCCCGCCCACCTGCAGGTGGCGCCGGTACATTGACTTTCTCTTTTTTTTTTTTCGGCTCCTTGGCTGTCACATGACAGCCAAGTAGTGAGCCTATTGGTTGGCCATTAAAAGCTATGAGTGTGCGCTGAGCAGGCGCACACACATAGCTTGATTGGCTGCCCTGAGCGCTCCGCAGGGTGATTGGATGAGGGGCCGGGGGCAGGTCACTGTGGCAGCGGAGGTGACTTCCGCTCCCACAGAGACCATGACCGCCCGGGGACTGACAAGGGGGGGACAGCCGCTCTCCGTGTGCCGAACTCTGCAGACCCAGCGCGCTCTCGCATGCCGAATCTCTGCAACAAGAATCCTGCCTGCTGGATGGGGTAAGTGTGGGGGGGGGGCGTGGGACGACTCTGCAATGTACCCCACCTGTGTCACTGGCTGCAAACTGCCCCTCCTGTGTCACTGCCTGCAAACTGCCCCCACCTGTGTCACTGGCTGCAAACTGCCCCCACCTGTGTCACTGCCTGCAAACTGCCACCACCTGTGTCACTGCCTGCAAACTGCCCCACCTGTGTCACTGGCTGCATAACTGCCCCCACCTGTTTCACTGTATACTGTGCCCTGTGATGCAGAGCTGTATACTGTGCCCTGTGATGCTGAGCTGTATACTGTGTTGCTGAGCTGTATACTGTGTCCTGTGATGCTGAGCTGTATACTGTGTTGCTGAGCTGTATACTGTGGCCTGTGATGCTGAGCTGTATACTGTGTCCTGTGATGCTGAGCTGTATACTGTGTCCTGTGATGCTGAGCTGTATACTGTGTCCTGTGATGCTGAGCTGTATACTCCTGACACAATATGTGGAATACAGGGGACAGAGTGGGTGGATTCTACAAGGGGCAGGGCTTATTAGTAGGAGGGGTCAAAAGGAAGGGCGGGGCCTGGCGCCCCCCCATCCAAAAACTTCACCAGCCGCCACTGTGTGGTACAAAGCTGTATGTATGGAACAAATTACATAAGAATCTGGTGAACAAGTTTAAAACAGATGTTAACCTGATACAATAAGGTATAATCAATGACGTAGTTGAGATCAAAATACGTAGACTATATTGTATAGAATGGGACTCTAGTGATAGAGATACAGCGACAGATGGGATAGGGTATCCGAGCTTGCAGTATATTCTATTATAAGGCCTCATACACACGGGCATTTTTTGACGCCACGTTAAGGGGCGTTTTTTGCAGCTCTCCATGTTATTCAATGGCCCTCTAAAAACGCCGGCGTTTGTGAGCAGCAGAGGGCGTCGGCGTTAGTGAGTTGTTTCTAGAACGCAGGACCAGTGCGTTCTGAGGCTGTAGCATTTTGGCATTTTTTGGCAAAATGCTCACTAACGCCGTACCGGCGTTAACCGGCGTTTTTTGACGCCAGCGTTTTTAGGCTGACGCTCACTAATGCCGATGCAAAACGCTGGTAAAAACGCAGATTTTTTCCAAAACGTCGGACCTGACACTTTGCCTATTTTTTCACAGATGCCCGTGTGTATGAGGCCTAAGCATCTATAAGGCTGTATCCATGTTTCCCATGGTCGCAGCTCTTTGCCGAGATTGGGGCCGTGCTGTGTCCCGGGGATGTCCTTGCTGCGCACCCCCCAAGGCTGAACTGGGTACGGTCATATGACGTTGTCTCAGAACAGGAGTCACGCCACTCCACCATCATTTGTCTATAAGGCTGGCGGGAAGCGGTTAAAAAGACCTAACTAATTTTCCTCTACACTGTTAGTCCAGCACACTGACATTAAAAGCTACTTTTATGTCCTTATTATAGTGAAGGGCTAGGTTATCCATCTTCCCACATTATTGGTTGCTATGAAGTTGCTGACCAGAGTCAAGGATAGATTTGCCACCTGTCCAGGATTCAACCGGACAATCCAGGTTTAGAATCATGTGTCCGGGTTTCAGTCCACCTGAAACCCAGACACATTTTTCAGACATTAATGTAGCTTGGAACAGGGCCTGACAGGAGGGTGAGGGGCACTATACGGGCTGCATTACTATTCTCTTTGGAGCGCCCAAATGTGTCCCTGGTCTGTTATCCTATAGTGTATGCTTAAAAAAATAAATAAATTGCTGTGCGCTGCTAAAGTGTTTAAGTTTGGCTTGAACAAAAAGTGGCGACCCTAGTTAAGGACTCTACAGGGCACTACGGGTGAGCACAAAAACTCAGACACTGAAATTCACCAATTGATAGCTATTGCAAATCTCCAAAATATGCTGCAATATCAAGTTCAGGCAAATCTAAGTCTCATCACTAGTTATCATTCTAACGCTTTCTTGCACCACTGAATATTTTGATGAAGCGTAAGTCATCTTAGTATTTCAGATCTGCAACCTTTTGAGATTGCAAGTCTGTTTTTCTGATTACATCATCGGAAATTAGGAATGAATGACAGAAGTTCTCTAAGCTTAGAAACACTTATGTTTTTTGAGTAGGCCCTGATTTCCCATGCATCTGCATTACTGTTGTCCAAATGACATCTTTCTATATCTCTACTTTTACGGTTTGTGATAGCTCGGGGTCTGATGGTTTTGTAGCTTGCAGAGTAAATAACCTTCTTATCAAAAGTTTCTCTTTTGATTCAAATGCCTTAGTAATCACCATAGCTATTGTCTGCTTTCCTTTCCAGAACCGGATTAGCAATCTCGTGTGTACTGAAAAATAGCATGTTGGTTTTCCACCTTCGATATCAATTGAAATATTATACATTCTATAGAAATTAGATTATTGTCACCATATAATGCCAACGCTGTAATAGTAGGTTCAGTTTTCAAGAGTATGCAGGGAACCTTCTGTGTTTTCACCATGGCAAGCTTGGTCATGTAACATTTGATATGTGATTATACCCATCATTATAGCTCAGAGCTCTGTAATTTCCCATATACTATGGAATGTCAGTGTACTTCTCCTTTATAGTAAACAATATCGTTTTTTTTCAAGCTATTCGCAGTTCCACTGTTTCAACCTGCAGTTAGAAATTATCACTTCTGATCCACGTGTTATATTCTTCTTCTGACATCATGCCCTGTTTTAATGATCACCATCTATTTGTAGCACCCATGCATAAGCTTGTCAGGATGTCTGCCATACGTGGATATGCATTAGTCATGGCAGAGAGAACACTGGAAATGGTTTTAAAAAATGTTTTCAATATAGTGCAGATTATACAACAGAACCTCCTATTTTTTCAGCCAAGGAAGCTGCCATCTTGGCTAGACATATGCAATTAGTTGCATTCTGAATTCATTTTTTAACCACTTGCCGACCGCCCACCGCAGCATGACGGCGGCAAGATGGCTCATTATCGCGAAACGCTGTCACAGGACAGCGACCGTGATAACTAGTATTGTGAGCGCGCGCCGCTAGAGGTGCATGCGCACACTGCGTTCGGGGGGGGGGGCAGGGAGAGGGAAGGGCTACCCATGATGGCCCCCCCGCAGTGAAAGAATGGAAGTCCGTGTAGGTAAACACGGATCTCCGTTCTGTTCGAGGGAGAAGGGCGGTGATCACAGAATTTCTGTATATGGAAGCCATGATACAATCCCTTCTTCCAGCCAGGGCAGCCCTCATACAGTTAGAACACACCCAGGGAACACAGTTAACCCTTAGAGTGCCACCTCCAGCTTAACCCCTTCACTGCCAATGGCATTTACACAGTAATCAGTGCATTTTTATAGCTCTGATCGCTGTATAAATGCCAATGGTCCCAAAAAAGTGTCAAAATGGTCCGACAAGTCCGCTGCAATATCGCAGTACCGCTAAAAATCGCAGATCGCCGACATTACTAGTAAAAAAAAAATAAAAACCCCAGAAATTAATTCTCATCATCCGTAAACGCGGCAACTGTTGCGCAAACCAATCAATAAATGCCGATTGGGATTTTTTTTACCAAAAATATGAGGAAGAATATAAATCAGCCAAAACTGATGGAAAAAATGTTTTTTTATTTTTTTTTGGATTTGTATGTTAGCCAAAAGTAAGAAATGTGGGTTTTTTTGCAAAATTGTCGCTCTTCTTTTGTTTATAGCAGCGATCAGAAATGACGCAGAGGTGATCAAATACCACCAAAAGAAACTCTATTTGTGGGAAAAAAAGGACGCAAATTCAGTTTGGGTACAACGTCGCACGACCGCGCAATTGTCAGTTAAAGCGATGCAGTCCCGAATCGAAAAAGTGCTCTGGTCCTAAAGTGTGAAATTCTTCAGGGGCTGAAGGGGTTAACAAATTTTGACAAATTCATTAATTTGGAAATATCCGAATTAACAAAAACTCGTTTAACATTTTTTTCTGAATATTCGTAAATTTGAATATTTGAAAATTCGTAAATTTGAAAATCCGTAAATTCGAAATATGAAAATTCAAAAATAAGAGCAAAAATTCAAAAGAACGACAATCCAAAAATAAGAATGAAAATCCGAACATTCATAGACCTAAAAAACGAATTAATAATAACTTAACTATTACTAATTATTAAATTATAGGTATTGGACTTTCCTTTCAAATTTGGCTGTTAGTGAACGTAATGAATACAAATTTATCGAAAGTTAAGAATTATCTGAAATAACGAATGCCGCATCTAAAGAGAATGGAATGTAGCAAATTAATAATAATAGATAACAACAATAATAATAAACTTTTTATTATAATCGTTATTATTTATTATTAATTCCTTCCGTTCCATTTGTTTAGATGCGGCATTCGTTATTTCAGTTATTCTTAACTTTGGATAAATTTGTATTCACTACGCTCACTAACAGACAAATTTGAAAGGAAATTTCAATACCTATAATTTAATAGTTAAGTCATTATTAGTTAGTTAGATATTATTTAAAATTTTCAGATTTTCGTTATTTCTAATTTTCAGATTTTCTTTGTTATTTTCGGAATTTGTGAATTTACAAAATTATGAATTTTCGCATTTACAAATGACGAATTTACGAATATACAAATTTATGAATGTACAAATTTACGAATGCACGAATTGCGATCATAGCGAATGACCCAAAAAATGAAAAAAAAAGAGTGAAACGAAAACAAAAATGAACAATTTTTTTGGCAGTGCACATGTCTAATCTTGGACTCAGTTTCATTTTCAACTGCCATGATGATGCACATGTGGTTAGTTGTGACACCAGCCATTGAATGGTTCAACAGCTTGGTTGAGAGCACAACCAATGGGAGTGTTACATTTCCGGCATGTGCCGGAAATGTAACTGCTTTTTTAAACTGTTAAATGGATGGGTATACTTCCGCTTTAATGACCAGGCCTATTTTTGCTATACGGCACTGCGTTACTTTAACTGACAATTATGAGGTCGTGCAACGCTGTACCCAAATAAAATGGATGTCCTTTTTTTCCCCACAAAGCTTTTGGTGGTATTTGATCACCTCAGCGATTTTTATTTTTTTTTATAAACAAAAAAAGACCGACAATTTTGAAATACAAAAACAATACTTTCTGCTATAAAGCATATCCAATAAAAAAAGGAAAAATTCAAATTTCTTCATAAATTTAGGCTAATATGTATTCTGCTACGTTTTTGGTAAAAAAAATATCCCAATAAGTGCATATTGATTGGTTTGCGAAAAAGTTATAGCGTCTACAAACTATGGGATGGATTTAGGGTGGCATTTGATCACCTCTGTGGTTTTGCTTTTTTGCGCTATAAACAAAATAAGGATAACAATTTTGAAAAAGGAACAATATGTTTTACTTTCTGCTATAAAACATATCCAATAAAAATGTATAAAAGTTTTTGGTAAAGAAAAAAACCCAATAAGCATATATTGATTGGTTTGCACAAAAGTTATAGCATCTACAAACTATGAGATCTTTTTATGGCATTTTTATTTTTATTTTTACTAGTAATGGCGGTGATCAGTGATTTTTAGCAGGACTGCGACACTAGGTGACACTTTTTGGGGATCAGTGATACTAATAAAGTGATCAATGCTAATAAAAATGCACTGTCACTGTACTAATGACATTGGCAGGGAAGAGGTTAATATCAGGGGCAATCAAAGGATTAAATGTATCCCTAGGGGGTGCTTTCTAACTGTGGGGGAGGTGCTTTGACTAAAGGAAAACAGAGATCCATGTTTCTACTTAGCAGAAACACAAGATCTCCATTTCCCCTCTGGCAGAATGGCAGTTTGCCTTGTTTACTGTACATAGGCAGACCACCGTTCTGCCACTCTCCGAACGATCGTCGGGCTCCTGGCAGACATCACGTCCACTGGACCTGCTGATTGGCTCCCAATGTGTCCAATCGCAGCGGAAGCAGGTCTCAGACCAGGAAAAAGAAATACCATACAGGAACGGGATTTTGTGCTTAAGGGCCGCCCTGCTGCAGTATATGTGCGTGGGTGGTCCTTAAGCGGTTAAACTGCATGCACAAGACCACAAAACCGAGGAAGGCTTGCAAGCTCAAACCATCACCAATTACAAAATTATAAAAAGTGCTCTGGTAATTAAGGGGGCAAATCCCTCCGGGACTGAAGTGGCTAAAGTTTATTTAGCTGTTTATCACAAATTTATAGACTTTTTTGGACTTATATCAATTAGGAGGTTAGTTTATAGAAAAAAGTTGAATAACAATAAAAGGAACTTTTGTTATTCCAGATTAAAAGGTGGTTAATGTTTTGTAAATGTTGCAATGATCTCTTTATGAACATGTCCCTTTGTATGTGTGTGTGTTGTATTGTTATTGGTAACCAGGCAGACATCGTTTGTAAGGAATATGGCTCATTAACAAAATAGCTGCATTACTAAAGCTTTAGGCCTGTTTACTTGAAAATAATTAGGGAGGAATGGTCTGGTCTTTGGATGCTCAGAATGATGGGAGCCGGGAGCCAGTCACTTTAATTGATATTTTGTAGTTTTATTGCATATGTACAGGAAAGTGGGTGGAGGGAGCACACAGTACCTGTAGATTGTACTTAAATCACAGCCCTTGGTCTTTTCCATGTCTTTATAACCTTCTGAGCCCTTCTCTCTGCTTGTTGGACTCTTAAACTTCAAGTGGCTCCTTGACGACTGAAGTTCAGCTTCAACTGAGAACTGAAGCTCAGCCTTAGAACTCAAGGCAGGACAATTAAGGAAAGGTTCCTCTGTTGCTTTCCAGCACAGTCAGTCACTCACCATCTCCACATGGGGGTGTCATGGTCTGGAGTCAGGCTCAGAGGCCTGTAGCTATAGCAGTAGAGAGGCATCCACCTATCAGCTGGATAAGTACAGAAGCCAATCACCCTGGCAGATGACATGACCTCATCTGAGGTGCAGAGTCTAAGTACTAACTGGTGCTCACCAGAGCTCCTGAAGGTGGAGATAGATTTTGCCGATTGTTATTACCAGATTGCAGTCCGCAGGATCGCCCCACCAGGAGATAAGAAAGGTGGAGCCTAGTACCAGATATAGTAGGTAGGGAAAGCAGAAGAAGTGTAGTCAGTATACAATCCAAAGGTTAGTAACGAGTGGTTGCCAGGTTGGGATCAAGCAGAAGTGTAGCTGGGGAACAAGCAACAAGTGGTAGTGGAGATACGGATAGCAGCAGGAGTGACAAGAGTGAGATATTGGTGGGAGAGAGCATAATAATCTGGCAACTAGGAAGTGCAGAGACATGGCTTAAATCAGGATGTTCACAGGAGGAGCAAAGAGTTCAAGGTCCAAGAAAAACTGTGTTAAAGGCAAGAATAATCAAGAAAATGTCCAAGGAGGTGTCTAGCATCCCAGGTGGCTCAGCAAGAAAGAACATTGCCAGACACAGCAGTGTTTGCAGGTTCTGACCTGGGTTCTGATAGGGGACAACCATAGCCTGCTTGATATCAAGTACCAAAATAGAGCACTCCGCGGCAGCATGTATCTTCAGGGAGACCTCCCAGGAGGGGAGATCATTGCAGCATTCCAGATCCCATACCCAATGGCCAAGGGAACGGACAGGTGTTACAGCAACATCCTCACAGGGCAAGTGCTCAAGAGGGAAGACCATGTGCCAGAAAATGCTTCAGATAATTAATAACACTCCTAGCAGCCTCCCCCCCACCCAAGTCTACTAATTGGTCAGATATTAAGCTTCTTAAATAATACAAAAGAATACGTTATTCTTTGAAAACACTAGCAAGCACACAGCTAAGCTGACTAAAGACTACTACAAAATCACAGAAATACAAAAAGAGAATTTGGAAAAATACTATGTTGTACATTCTTACCTTCCTTCCTTGGTTATCTGTAGTTTTAATACTTCTTTGTCACTGACCTGGAACAAACATGCACATTTGAAAGTCAGAGTGACATCAGAGCCCCTGATTTGCATGCTCATTACAAGATCATTGACTCAGCATGACAGTCAAGAAACTAACATTTTCAAAAACAGTAATTGGGAGCCTATGCACTTCCTTTACCCAGGTCTCCTTTAGGTGATGTCTTCTGATTAGCTGCTATAAGCTATCGTGTTCTTCTTGTCATCTTTCTTTTATGGAATCCTTTTTTGAAACCAGTTTTTCTTTACAGTAATCCATTTAATAGTTTGTATTGTGCTTTTCACAAGGATTCACAAAAAGAGGGATATTCCATGAACTAAAAAACATACTAATATCCTTAAAAACTATGCAAGTTTGGTATAGGTGGAATCATTTGCTTAATGCAATTGTTCTGATGTAGAGAGAACTAATCAGGTCAGTGCATAAATACACATCTTAAAATACTCTTTCTCCATGAAGAGCGTTAAATCAATGTTGGTTGTGGTACTTTAATCAATATTTCATTATCAATCTATTATTGAGTGCGTTTTTCACTTAAAACTGTCTTCATATTAGACAGTAAATCTATTTGCAGAAAAGCTACTGTGAATGTTAAAACACATTTTCACCAATCATCCTTCATGGATTAAAGATATTATCAAGGGTCTGGCTTACTCATAAGTCCCAGTCAATTATGATAAAAGTCCTTGCCCAGTGCACTTACAAGCACAGCTTGCCAGGAGTCTATTGACAACGTGAAACATAAAGATCAAGGAGATTTATTTTTAGTATTTTTTATTTATTTATTTTAGGTTAGGCATTTACTTTAGTTACGTTCAAATGCATTGTTATCTATAGAGTAATAAAAATAATTATGAAGATTTTTTACAACATGAAAGAAATATACTTATGATGAGTAGTCTATAAAAGTTGCTCAAATTAAGAGCAGATTTACGTGTAACTTGCAACGTATAATTTATATATGATATGCTACATAAACAGTATTTACTGTATATAGATAGATAGATAGATAGATAGATAGATAGATAGATAGATAGATAGATAGATAGATAGATAGATAGATAGATTTTTAGGTAAAAATAGCAAACATGTCACACTTGCCTGCTCTGTGCAGTGGATTTGGCTCCTGGCTCCTACCTCCTGTTGAGTGCTCCCACAGCAAACAGCGGGGGGCACCCGAGCCAAGTCACAGCTCCCTGTGTCCTTTCAGACATGGAGCTGTGGCCCAGCCCCACCCCTTTATCTTCTCATTGGCTGAATGACTTTGATTGACAGCAGTGGGAGCTAATGGTGCCATGCTGCTGTCTCAGCCAATGAGGAGGGGAGTCTTGGGCAGCTGAGACATTCCAACAACTTCACTTGATCTAGAGGGGGCTCAGGTAAGTATTGGATGGGCTGAGGGGGGCTGCTGTACACAGAAGGCTTTTTATCTTAATGCATAGAATACATTTATAAAACTTTGCACATAGACTGGTTCCTTACCTTATTTAGCAACTAGCATTTGATCTGGAAAGGAAGCAATGTCCAGAATTAAACATTCCATCCAAATGTGGGGAAAAAATTGAGTGAAATAATTGGTAGTATTCAGAAGTAAAACCATTGTGGGCCTGGTGATTTTTTGTGCAGAAGTGCTTGAATAGCCTTAAACTTTGGTTTGTGTGAAGGGATGGTTGAGGGCATACCGGTCTTTTGGGGATAAGACAGGTAAATATACTGAGTCTAGAAATTCCTCAATCAATTCAGGAATGGGATGTGGGGTGCCTGCGTCATGCTTTAGGTTATAAAGGGAGCTATAGTCAGGGCCGGCCCTACCATGGGACCAAGTGGGACCATGGTCCCAGGCGGCAGTTCAAGAGGAGCGGCACTTTGCCGCCCGCTCCTTTCCCCTTTATTTTACTATGGGGAAGGGGCGGGTTGCCGCTTATCACACAGACACTGTGGGAGGGCGGGGGTTGGGCAGCGGCGCCGCCGCTGCTGCTGCTGCCATCTACGGCACTGCAGAGCGCTCGCTGCCATGCCCACCCATCCTCTCCGCGGCTCCCCCCCCCTGCTGTGTCACTGACGGTCAGCACAGGACAAAGTCAGCTGACCGTCTGGAGCCAACAGCGTGAGGGGGGAGGAGGCTGCACGGAGAAAGCCATGCTGGAGCCTGGAAGAGGGATCGGTGGAGGGCGGCACTGACACTCAGAGCAAGTAAGTGTCAGCGCCACTGATCCCATCTCCCCCTGCCTGTATCCACCTCCCCCCCACTACCCCCTGCCTGTGCCTACCAC
>BLSH010392446.1:84085-101996 GCA_018402905.1 Glandirana rugosa
CGACGCGTCACTCCCCAAATAGGGGGTTTGTATAGTCAAAATTTTGTCGGACGACTCCCAGCCGCCACTACTTTTCCAGGTGAGCCATCCCTTCCCTGCACAAACAAGTCGGGGGCGAGATCAAGTGTGCACTGCGCAACGCCATCTGTGGCAAGGTCCACATAACTACTGATACGTGGACCAGTAAGCACGGGCAGGGACGCTATATCTCGCTAACTGCACACTGGGCAAATGTAGTGGCGGGTGGGCCTGAGGTGGCTAGCCGTTGGACACATGTCCTTCCACCTCTTGTTGCCTCCTCCTCTACCACCTCCTCATCCGTTCAGCGTAACACCTTCACCACCAACTTCAGCACATCCAGGGGGAAACGACAGCAGGCTGTTTTAAAACTGATATGTTTGGGGGATAAACCCCTCACTGCGCAGCAGCTTTGAACTACAGACTGATGAGTGGTTGTTGCCACTGAGCCTCAAGCCCGGCCTGGTGGTGTGCGATAATGGGCGAAATCTCGTAGCAGCTCTGGGCCGAGCCGGTTTGATACACATCCCTTGCCTGGTGCATGTGCTGAATTTGGTGGTGCAGAAATTTCTAAAAAACTAACCTGATATGTCAGAGCTGCTGCAGAAAGTGCAGGCCGTCTGTGCACGCTTTCAGCATTCTCACCCTGCTGCTGCTTGCCTGTCTGCGCTGCAGTGGAACTTCAGTCTTCCCGCTCACCGCCTCCTATGCGACGTGGCCACAAGGTGGAACTTTACCTTGCACATGCTGGAGAGACTGTGCGAGCAGCAGCAGGCAATAGTGGAGTTTCAGCTGCAGCACGCACGGGTCAGTCCTTCTTCCGAAAAGCACCACTTCACCACCAATGAGTGGGTCTCCATGCGAGACCTGTGTACCATATTGCAGTGTTTTGAGTACTCCACCAACATGGCCAGTGCCGATGATGTTGTTTTCAGCGTTACTATCCCACTTCTATGTCTCCTTGAAAAAACACTTTGGGCGATGATGAAAGAGGATGTGGCACAGGAGGAAGAGGAGGAGGAAGAGGGGTCATTTCCACGGTTATTAGGCCAGTCATTCACAAGTGGCTCGGAGGGTGGGTTCCGGCACCAGCATAGGCCAGGTAAAATATTTTCAAGACAGGGCACAGTTCTGGAGGATGAGGAGGAGATGATGAGGAGGAGGAACCGTGTTCACAGCAGGGTGGCACCCAACGCAGCTCCTGGGTATCACTGGAGCATGGCTGGGGGGATACGGAGGACACAGATGATACACCTCCCACAGAGGACAGCTTGTCTTTGCCTCTGGGCAGCCTGGCACACATGAGCGAATACATGCTGCAGTGCCTGCTCAATGACAGCCGATTTGCCCACATTTTAACTTGTGCCGATTACTGGGTGGCCACCCTGCTGGATCCCCGTTACAAGGACAACGTGCCATCCTTAATTTCCTCACTGGAGCGTGATCACAAGATGCGCGACTACAAGCGCACGCTGGTAGACGCACTGCTGAGGGCATTCCCAAATGACACAGGGGGCTCTGTGGAAGCACAAGGCGAAGGCGGAGGAGGAGGAAGAGGTCGCCAACGCAGCTGTGGCACCGCCAGCACTCAGAAGGCAGGGTTAGCATGGCCAAAATGTGGAAAAGCTTTGTCAACAGCACATCACAACAAACAGCACCACCAGCTGATAGGCAACGCCTTAGCAGGAGGCAGCATTTCAGCAACATGGTGGAACAGTATGTGTGCACACGCCTACATGTACTGACTGATGGGTCTGCCCCATTCAACTTCTGCGTCTAAAAATTGGGCACATGGCCTGAGCTTGCCCTTTATGCCTTGGAGGTCCTGGCCTGCCCTGCAGCCAGTGTATTGTTTGAACGTGTGTTTAGCATGGTGGGGGGCGTTATCACAGACAAGTGCAGCCGCCTGTGCACAGCCAACGTGGACAAGCTAACGTTTATTAAAATGAACCAGGCATGGATCCCACAAGACTTGTCTGTACCTTGTGCAGAATAGACATTTAGACCGGCCTCACACAGCCATTGGTATACTTGTTTTTTTTTTTAATATATCTCAATTTTTTGGGGGCTACCCCAATTAGAAAAACAAACAAACAAACAAACAAATAACAGTGTTGGCTACCTCCTCCTCCTCCTCCTTCTCCTCCTCCACCACCGCCACTTCCACGGCCTAGTCAACCTCTAGGCTCCTACTCCACATCCACCTCCTTTTCCCATTTTTATTTTTTTATGTGATTTTAAGTTATTTCCCTATCCATATTTGTTTGTAGAGCACTTGTCCTACTCTTGCCCACATGTTGCTTCCTTTTGCAGCCCTCTAGCCCTTTCCAGGACTTTTTTACAGCCATTTTTGTGACCAAAAGTTCGGGTCACCATTGACTTCAATGGGGTTCGGGGTCCGGGGTCAAGTTTGGGTCAAGTTTGGAACTTTTCCGCGAAGTTCGGCCGAACCAGACGAACCCGAACATCCAGATGTCCGCTCAACTCTAATGATAACGCAAAAACTTTTCTTTCACTCATGGTTAGTGCTTGGCTGAAGCTATTTATTATCAATCAACTATGTTTACTCTTTTTAAATCATAATGACAGCAGAAACTACCCAAATGGCCCGGATCAAAAGTCTACATACCCCAATTCTTAATACCGTGTCTTGCGCCCTTTAACATCAATGACAGCTTGAAGTCTTTTGTAGCTCACACATTCCCAAAACATCAGTTTCAGAGGCCTTCTTGACTCTCTAAATGAAGGGTTTATGGTTTCATCACTCCAAATGACTTTGTGCCAGAAGGTTTGAGGCTTGTCTCTGTGCTGTTTGGCGTATTGTAAGCAGGATACTTTGTGGCATTTATGTAATAATTGCTTTCTTCTGGCAACTCAACCATGCAGCCCACCTTTCTTCAAGTGCCTCCTTATTGTGCATCTTGAAACAGCCACACCACATGTTTTCAGAGAGTCCTGAAGTAATTTGTGGGTTTTTCTTTGCATTCCGAACAATTTTCCTGGCAGTTGTTCCTGAAATTTTAGCTGGTCTACCTGACCGTGGTTTGGTTTCAACAGAATCCCTCATTTTCTACTTCTTGATTAGAGTTTGAACACTGATGATTGGCATTCTCAATTCCTTGGATATCTTTTTATATCCCTTTCCTGTTTAATACAGTTCAACTACCTTTTCCCACAGATCCTTTGACAATTCTTTTGCTTTCCCCATAACTCATAATCCAGAAATGTCATTGCAGCACTGGATGAAAGATGCAAGGGTCTGTCAGGAGTCCAGAAACTCATTGACCTTTTATACACACACACACACACACACACAGCACACAAGCAAACAGATCACAGATGAGGATGGTTACCTTTTATTGCCATTCAAACCATTTTTGTCAACCTGTGTGCATGTTATCTGGCCAAAATCACCAGGGTATATAAACTTTTGATCAGGGTAATTTAGGTACTTTATGTTGTCATTATGATTTAAAAAGAGTAAACACAGTTGATTGATAATAAATGGCTTCAGCCAAACACTAACCATGAGTGAAAGAAACGTTTTTGTGTTATCATTCATATTCTCTGAAAAATAGCCAAGAAATCATAAATTCTACCAGGGTATGTAAACTTATGAACACAACTGTATATTCTGTATATGTGATCCTGCACTTCCACCTGCAGGGTGGTCCACTGCTGGGCCACTTCTGCTGTGATTCTTCACAGCAGAAGCCAATCTGCCGGTGCCGAGCACTCAATGTCCTCTGACACTCAACGATCATCGGTAAACAACACAAGATGGAGATCTGCCTGTGTAAACAAGGCAGGCCGCTGTTCTGACAGGGGTGAAGGGATTGATTCTGTGTTCCTGCAAAGCAGGGATTAGGATCCATCTCTTCCCCAAGAAAAAGTAGCACATACAGTACACATAAACACTGGCTAGGCACACAGTTAACCTTTTCATGGCACTATACTTTCCCAGCTCCCAGCCAGTGTCATTAGTACAGTGACAGTGCATATTTTTAGCACTGATCTCTGTATTAGTGTCACTGGTTCCCGCAAAGTGTCAGTTAGTGTCCACTTGTTTGTTGCAACATCACAGTCCCGCTATGATCGCCGCCATTACTAGTATAAAAAAAATTAAAAATCTATAACTACAGTATCTAACAAAAGTGAGTACACCCCTCACATTTTTGTAAATATTTTATTATATCTTCTCATGTGACAAAACTGAAGAAATGACACTTTGCTGCAATGTAAAGTAGTGAGTGTACAGCTTGTATAACAGTGTAAATTTACTGTCCCCTCAAAATAACTCAACACACGGCCATTAATGTCTAAACCGCTGGCAACAAAAGTGAGTACGCCCCTAAGTGAAAATGTCCAAATTGGGCCCAAAGTGTCAATATTTTGTGTGGCCACCATTATTTTCCAGGACTGCCATAACCCTCTTGGGCATGGAGTGCACCAGAGCTTCACAGGTTGCTACTGGAGTCCTCTTCCACTCCTCCATGATGACATCACGGAGCTGGTGGATGTTAGAGACCTTGCGCTCCTCCACCTTCCGTTTGAGGATGCCCTATAGATGCTCAATAGGTTTTAGGTCTGGAGACATGCTTGGCTAGTCCATCATCTATACCCTCAGCTTCTTTAACAAGGCAGTGGTCATCTTGGAGGTGTGTTTGGGGTCGTTATCAGGTTGGTATACTGCCCTGCGGCCCAGTCTCCGAAAGGAGAGGATCATGCTCTGCTTCAGTATGTTACAGTACATGTTGGCATTCATGGTTCCCTCAATGAACTGTAGCTCCCCAGTGCTGGCAGCTCTCATGTAGCCCCAGACCTTGACACTCCCACCACCATGTTTGACTGTAGGCAAGACAAATTGTCTTTGTACTTCTCACCTGGTTGCTGCCACACACGCTTGACACCATCTGAACCAAATAAGTTTATCTTGGTCTCATCAGACCACAGGACATGGTTCCAGTAATCCATGTCCTTAGTCTGCTTGTCTTCAGCAAACTGTTTGCAGGCTTTCTTGTGCATCATCTTTAGAAGAGGCTTCCTTCTGGGATGACAGCCATGCAGACCAATTTGATACAATGTGCGTCATATGGTCTGAGCACTGACAGGCTGACCCTCCACCCCTTCAACCTCCGCAGCAATGCTGGCAACACTCATACGTCATTTCCCAAAGACAACCTCTGGATATGACGCTGAGCATGTACAATTAACTTCTTTGGTCCACCATGGCGAAGCCTGTTCTGAGTGGAACCTGTCCTGTTAAACCACTGTATGGTCTTGGCAGCTCAGTTTCAGGGTCTTGGCAATCTTCTTATAGCCTAGAGCCTTTATGTAGAGCAACAATTCTTTTTTTCAGATGCTCAGAGAGTTCTTTGCCACGAGGTGCCATGTTGAACTTCCAGTGACCAGTATGAGAGAGTGAGAGCGATAACACTAAATTTAACACACCTGCTCCCCATTCACACCTGAGACCTTGTAACACTAACGAGTCACATGACACCGTGGAGGGAAAATGACTAATTGGGCCAGCACACTAATCTTTCCAGTGAATGACTGTACGGGGGTGTCAGTTAGATCATTCGAGTAGAGCAGGCTGAGTTCCCAGCACGGCTAGAGAACTGACCATACTGTGCTCTCATGCCTAATGTGGTCAGCTTTTAATAGGAAAGCAGAGGGACTGGCAGAAACACCAGGGATTTCACACAAAGGAAGCAATACCAAGAGAACAGGATACTTTTTAATACAGTACATATCAATAAGTACAGCAGGCACATATTATGAATATGAAATGTTGGGGTTTTTAATTCTTTAATTTATTACATTTAAATAAGATCCATTGGTTCATATGAAATTTTAAGACAATAGCGTAAAACTTCACATGTAATACAGTAAATAACCTTGAACATAATAACAGGCTGAAAATTGTATTTAATTTTTGTTTTATTAAAGTTTTCATTCTACCAATCTTAATGACAGAGCAGTCAGTCTAGAAATTAATTTGTAAGCAAAAGTTGTAATTTTCAGCTACAATGTGTCAGCTCCAATTTACACATTTACAAATCACTAAAAAAAACTTAGGGCTTCGGAAGAACACGGATATTTAGAAATGGCTATGGATTATTTATGTTCTTCAGAAAAAAACCTCTGAACCTTACCTTGGAAGACTTTAACTGCAGGAAGTCCTGGCATTAAATATCATCTTCTGGGAACGTGTGTCTATTTCTAGAAAATGCATCGTGTAGAAACGTCATAAGCATTTAGTATCAGTAAAATTGTTGGTCATGATGACAGAGAACCTGTCATTATAGATGGACAAGATCTGATTCAGTGGATAAAAGTACCTACATAGTATCTCGGTTACACATCCCAAAAATATGTCACTGTCAATTGCATTTTTTTCTCAGTGGCTACAAATTAGATTTATAGATGACGTTTAAAAAGAAAATAAAAATAAATACTATGACACAGAAGCTTTGAGTCTGGTATGAATTTAACGGGAGAACTTCACACAAAAAACAAGAAAAAAAGAATGAGATCCCCCCCCCCCACAATCCATACTAGACCCTTATCCAAGCATGCAGTCTGGGTGGCCAAGAAGAGGGGGTGTGAGTGTGCCCCCCCATCTCCCCCCAACCATGCCACATCACTGGGATGCCCAGGACATTATTGACCAAATGTGGTCATGTCCATAAATGGTCAATGATGTCACCTGAAAACCCAGCTCCTTTGCTTATATTGCGCCAGCGGGGAATGGAAGATGACATTTGATGGATGGCAGTTTTTTTTTATGGTTCAATACAATTTTGTTGAGTTTTATAGTAAGAAGACATAAAATGCAAACAGTCTTGGGGTAATCTAAGACATGACATTTAACCTCCCTGGAGGTATGATTATTTTTGGTGCTGAAAGTGGTACATTATTTTGCATGGAAATTTGGCGTTTTATATTGTAGGCCTGTAATTCTTAGGAATAACTCACTTAAATCTTTCCAAACAAGAGTCTAGTAGACATCCCCGGTATGAAAAAGTTTGAAACATGAAATCATAAATTATAATATAATAAATAACTAAGAATAATTATCAAAAATAATAACGTAATAGTAATAAAATGTATTCAATAATGTAATCAAACCAAAACTACTGAAATTTGCTCAGTTGCAGAATTGTCGCTGTCGTCACTTTCAGTGTCTTATGATAAATTTCCCCACAAATCAGTATCACTCAATTCTGCAAATGATTCTTATTTACTATCACTGTTTTCTAGCTGATCAAAAAACACTTTTGACGTAAAGGGACACTTTTTGGTTGCCATGGACATTCTCAAGTTTCCAGGCAGAAAGAATGGCATTTATAATATAAAAGTGCATGCAGGGCACTGGGAAAACCACTAGGGACAAAAGGGATGAGAAATGATTTCATACAGCAATGTAATCTTACAGATCACAGTGTACTGTATGTGTGCTGTGTGTTTCACTTTTTGTATTTGCCGCCAGTCTCCGCCCCGTGCAACGCAACGCTCACAGGGAACGGAGCCCGGCACACAGAGGCATCAGGCAGAGGACACAGCCCGCAGACATGGCGGGGGACATTGTTGGATCCAGGGGACAAGGTGAGTAACGCTGCCTTGGATGCAGCGATGCAATCCTGAGTGTGGCTCGGGGTTACCGCAAATGGTACTGAAATTCCACCCCGAGCCACACTCGGGAATACCGCCAGGGAGGTAAAACATCCATAAATAGAACAGAGGAAGGGTGATAAATACATTGAATTTATAGAGCTATCGTCCAATAGCAGATTGAGCTACAATATCCAACATAGAGGTATGAAAACCTGTGAGTGTGTTATGGATCAAAAGGAAATATTTCAACATAGGTAATGGTAAAGCAGTGAGGGTTGCAATCTAGAGGAAAAGGAAAAGTCATGATTAGGAGAAAGAAAAGGTCAGGAGAGAAGAAAGAGATGGAAAAGCGGGGTGAGGGAGGGGGGTTGTGGGTGGGGTTATGCCCACCTGCAAGCCAAACAGACTATGATCTATTCCAAATGTGCAAATATTTGTGGTGTACTTCACCATGTGAACTCATGAATGGACATCCACATTTCCTTAGGCAATCTGGAGTGTGTACAACATATGCATATATGTGAAAAAATATATAAATATATACATTTAATAATTTATATATTTCTATTTTTTCACATATATTAATATGTTGTACACACATCTCCAGATTCCCTATGGAGATTTGGATGTCCATTTATGAGTTCACATGGTGAAGTGCCATTACCTTTTCACCACCTTTATTTGCATATTTGAGAAGTGTTACATATCACTTTTTTAAAGGAGCGGCTATTCCCCTTTGATGTTACAGTTAGGGTGCCATCGCTTGTTTGTTTGCCAATACAATCTATTCCAGCAGGGAGAAAATGTGTGTACCATGGATACCACACAGCAGAATATTTTTGCATTGTATCCCTTATCCTCGTCCACTTTTTCATGTAACATTGTTTGCGTAATCCACTATTGAACTTCCATTCTTTGCTGATTGCTTGCTTAGCAGCTGTGAAAACAGGAGTTATTAACCTAAATTGCCCCTTAAACAGTTTAGGAGGTTTTACATAAAGAATGGCATATTCGGCTTTGAGAGGAATATCATGTCCCATCAATGTAGTCAGGATAGAGAATACTGTCTTCCAGAATTGCTGAACCAGTGGGCATGTCAACCATACGTAGTAAAACGCTCCTAATTGTCCACACCCATGGTAACAGGGTATCCAGGCACAAATCTGGAAATCTGAGCAGGCACCATATATCAACGCGTCAGAACCTTGTAATTCCCTTCTACAGCAAGTGTGTTATGGGAGGAGGTCCTAATGGTGTTCCAAATACGGGACCCCCCCACCCCTTTAACCTCTGCAGCAATGCTGGAAGCACTCATACGTCTATTTCCCAAAGACAACCCCTGGATATGACCATTGCGAGGCCTGTTCTGAGTGGAACCTGTCCTGTTAAACCGCTGTATGGTCTTGGCCACCGTGCTGCAGTTCAGTTTCAGGGTCTTGGCAATCTTCTTATAGTCTAGGCCATCTTTATGTAGAGCAACAATTATTTTTTTCAGATCCTCAGAGAGTGCTTTGCCATGAGGTGCCATGCTGAGCTTCCAGTGACCAGTATGAGAGTGAGAGCGATAACACCAAATTTAACACACCTGCTCCCCATTCACACCTGAGACCTTGTAACACTAACGAGTCGCATGACACCGGGGAGGGAAAATGGCTAATTGGGCCCAATTTGGACATTTTCACTTAGGGGTGTACTCACTTTTGTTGCCAGTGGTTTAGACATTAATGGCTGTGTGTTGAGTTATTTTGAGGGGACAGCAAATTTACACTGTTATACAAGCTCTACACTCACTACTTTATATTGTAACAAAGTGTCATTTCTTCAGTGTTGTCACATGAAAAGATATATTAAAATATTTACAAAAATGTGAGGGGTGTACTCACTTTTGTGAGATACTGTATGTATATATTCAGTATAATGACCATAGCAACCCTTTATTTTACCTTTAATACATTAAATACAAAATTGAGAAAAATACAACCAATGCATAACAAGTCAACAAACATATCAATAACTGATCCTACCAAGTCTAAGATCTGTTCTTGGAAAAAAAAAAAAAAGATCTGTAACCTCCTTGGCAGTATTCCTGAGTGTGGCTCGGGGTATGTTGCCACTGCAAATAGCGATAACCCCGAGCCACACTCGGGATTGCATCGCTGGATCCAAGGCAGTGTTACTTACCTTGTCCCCTGGATCCAGCGATGTCCCCCCGCTGTGTCTGCAGGCTGTGTCCTCCGTCCGATGCCTCTGTGTGCTGGGCTCCGTTCCCTGCGAGCACCGCGCCACATGGGGGTGGAGCCTGGCGGCAAATTCAAAAAAGTGAAACACACACAGCACATACAGTACACTGTAATCTGTAAGATTACATTACTGTATGAAATCATTTCACTTCCCTTTTGTCCCTAGTGCTTTGTCCAGTGCCCTGCATGCACTTTTATATTATATATGTCATTCTTTCTGCCTGGAAACTTGAGAATGTCCATGGCATAAAAAAGCGTCCCTTTACTTCAAAAGCATTTTTTGACTAGCTAGAAAACAGCGATAGTAAATACGAATAATTTGCAGAATTGAGCGATACTGATTTGTGATGAAATTTATTATCAGACACTGAAAGTGACGACAGCGACAATTCTGCAACTGAGCAAATTTCAGTGTTTTTAAATAGGTTACATTATTGAATACATTTTACTATTATTATATTATTATTTTTGATAATTATTTATAGTTATTTATTATATTTAAAAGAAAATTTCCCCACTGTGGGACGAATAAAGGTTTATCTTATCTTATCTTTATCTTATCTTATCTTATATTTTTCTTTCATATATATTATTATTTATGATTTCATTATTTCAAGTTTTATCATACCGGGGATGTCTACTAGACTCTTGTCTTCAGTGAGTTATTCCTAAGAATTACAGGCCTAAAATATAAAGCTCCAAATTTCTATACAAAACAATGTACCGCTTTGAGACGCAAAAATCTGACATAATCATACCGCCAGGGAGGTTAAAGGCACATATATAATCACAACAAACTGTCTGTATCTGCCACCTACTGAAAAAGGCCACCAATGTAACCTATTGTTGGGAAGGGACACCCATATGTGACATGGACCCAATTCATAATTCTCCAGAATGTTAATTAAGCACCACCTGAAAGACCCAGAGACCCCCTGTCTGCTTTGACTAGGGAACTGAATGACAAGAACACTGAACTGCTTACAAAATCAGCCCAAAACAAAGAAAAAAAAACTGTTACAAAAAGGCAAGAAAATTGTCAAATAAATAAGGCATAAAAATACCAAAACTAAGGGACCCAGGTAAGGGAGGGGAGAAGAAACCTGTCCAATGCGGACAATGTTCCCACATCCCTATCACAGTCCTCCTTTCTCTCCACCCCCTAAGCCCCACATCCCTCCAATCAGGTAAGAGTCATCCTGCATTCATAAATAATACCACCAAAGCCCCTTTAGGTCTCCACGTCTTCTGCCTACCCCAGTCATGCTGGCCCTCCTCTTCATTTCTCTCGGTTCCAGGCCAAAGTCTGTCTAGTAAACATCCCCAACCATGTTTAAAATCTACACAATATGTCACCTATTTTTCTAATGACATTTCATAGCACTAGTACCACATGTGACAGCCCTCGAAACTGCTTTAAAACCTGCAGGGGTATCTTGCAAAGTTTACTCAGAGAGCTCTGATTGACATCACTGTGCTACAGCAAATGTCCTACAAAGAAAGCTAAGCTGGCCAGGTGGCACTTGCTGCTCTCTGTGCCCATTCACACTGAGGCGCATGAAAACTGTCCATAAAATGCTGAGCCCTTTTGTGCCATTTTTCAAGGTGCTTTTGAATCGCTTTTGAGGTGTTAGCGGTGCACTTTTTTGAAGGTCACATGACTCAAAAACTGTTTCAAGAACCATTTTGAGGCACTTTTGAAGTGGTTTTTAAGCGCTTTTGAGGTGCTTTCCATTCATTTCAATGGAGAGGGGCACATTTGAGGTGCTTTTTTAGAGCTCCAAACATGCTCCAAAGATGCTGCTTGCATGCGTTTTTTCACCCCACCACCAGCACACTGCCCCAGTGTGAAAGCATACATTGATTTTAATGGGAACCATTTTCCATGAGCTTTGGACCCCTTTCATACTGAGGCACTTTTCAGGCACTTTTACGTTATAAAAAAGGGCCTGAAAAGCTCATGAAAAACAATTTCCATTAAAATCAATGAATGCTTTCACATTGGGGCAGTGTGTTGGCAAAAAACGCCCTTCTCCATTGAAATGAATGGAAAGCTCTTCAAAAGTGCCTGCAAAAGCTCTTCAAAAGAGTCTGAAAAAGCTCTTCAAAAGAGCCTGAAAAGCTCTTCAAAAGTGCTCAATGTTTTACTGGCAGTTTAGGAGCGCCTCACTATGAAAAGGGGTCTTTCAGGTGCTTTTTTTTTTTTTTTTTTTTAACTCTTATAACCTGTCCTCAGCATGTGAATCAGGAACAGAAAATTTAGGAATGGACTACTGGTTGTCTCTAACACATGAGGTCACCTGGTATTCTCATTTATAAATGATTTGGAACTACTTGAAAACCAATCTAAATTTTAGTATCTCTTTTATATATTTATTTTGGATGATCAACCTCTAATTTTATAGGGCAAGCTTTCTGATTACAATAGGCAAAGGGCAGACAGTACTCCATTTCTAAGTGCCCTGTCTAAGAAGCCTTTGAATTTGCTTTATTTGCTTCAGATGATATGTGATTCAATTTTTCTGAGTCACCTGTTTTTGCTAAAGCACATTTTGTTTTTCAAGTACCACTTCTCTATAATTAATTTGCAGAATCTCCAAATAACTTTCATATTCTAAAATAAGTGGGGGTCTATTTCTAAATTGATATTATGCCACATTTTTCTTAGGAATAATTGAATTCAACAATGTTCTCCATTTATGAAGCTCTTGTAGGCAATTTCTTCACACGTCTGCTGTGTTTTAATATGAAAATAATTCTTGGAAATATGGATTTTCAATTGAACAAAAAAAAACATTTCCACCAATTTATTGATAATTTATGCGGTCTTAAGCCAACCATCCATTACTTTCTTGGAAGTAAGTTGGAGACCAAAGTTGCCTGATTGTGAGAATATTTCATGGTTTTGTTTTCCAGTTTTTTTCCCCCATTAGTCTTCTTTTCACTATTTGTCTGTGTTTTACTTTTACTTTGACATCAAAAGTTGAACGTTGAATTATGTTGAGGAACAACTGGTGAAAATGGAATTGAAATTCGGCTACTTTAAAATTCACTATTTTGCTGATCTTTATACATACGTCCAACAGTGCTCTTTCATCTAGCTACTCTTTCTTTGGAATTAAAGTTTGTACAAGCTCTATTACTAAACGACATGATAGTAAATGTATTGCGTGGAAGCTGCTGGACAATTATGGAAAGCCCCCCACCCCGGTTAGGAAGTATTGTGAGGACTACAGAGAGGAATCCTAACATGAGACCTCCCCGGCAGGATGATTGTGTCAGATTTTTGCATCTCAAAGCGGTACATTTTTTGGTATAGAAATTTGGTGTTTTCTATTGTAGGCCTGTAATTCTTAGGAATAACTCACTTAAGACAAGAGTCTAGTAGACATCCCGGGTATGATAAAATTTGAAATAATTAAAACATAATTTATAATATATATGAACAAAATATATATATAATATAATAAATAACTATAAATAATTATCAAAAATAATAATAAAAAAAGTATTCAATAATGTAATCAATTTAAAAACACTGAAATTTGCTTTCAGTGTCTGATGATAAATTTCCCAAAAAATCAGTATCACTGAATTCTGCAAATGATTCTTATTTACTATCACTGTTTTCTAGCTGATCAAAAAATGCTTTTGATGTAAAGGGATGCTTTTTTATGCCATTAACATTCTCAAGTTTCCAGGCAGAAAGAATGACATATATAATATAAAAGTGCATGCAGGGCACTGGGCAAACCACTAGGGACAAAAGGGATGTGAAATGATTTCATATAGTAATGTAATCTTACAGATTCCAGTATACTGTATGTTTACTATGTGTTTCACTTTTTGAATTTCCCACCAGGCTCCGCCCCGATGACACGCGACGCTCGCAGGGAACGGAGCCCAGCACCAAGAGGCATCGGGCGGAGGACACAGCCCGCAGACACAGCAGGGGGACATCGCTGGATCCAGGGGACAAGGTAAGTAACCCAGCCTTGGATCCAGTGAGTGTGGCTCGGGGTTACCGCTATTTGCAGTGAAAATATCCCCCGAGCCACACTCGGGGATACCGTCAAGGAGGTTAACAAGTTAAAAGTCAGCAACTACTGTATGTGTAGCTGTGTAGCTGCTGACTTTTAATTTTTAAAGGGGCGGCAGACCTCCGCTTTAACTGCTTGCTGGCCACCCTATAACAGGGTAGCCGTGCTGTGCACAATCACGTATACATACATTATTCTGCACTTCTGGGAGGGGGCACGCGCGTGCACCACCAGCGCATTGCTCCTGCTGTCATTAGTCACAGCAGAATCCAATCAGCATCATGTGCACCATAAGGAGATATTTAGCTTAGAAGCGGCCAGTGATGTCACCGTCACATGTGCTCTGAAGGCATGGCATACCCATGCCATTCATTCAGATCCTTGTGCTGTAAACAGTGAACTATTCTATTAGCCCCCTAATACTTGCATGAGCCCCGTCTCAATCCAGTGATGTTGCATGGGAGCCCCAGGTGTCTGGGACTCTCCCTCCTGATTGGCTGAGACACAACAGTGGGTGTCATTGGCTCCCACTGATGTCCATCAAAGTCAGTAAGCCAAGTAGGAGAGAGAGGTGATGGGGCCGAGCCCTGGGGCTCCGTGTCTGAATGGACACACAGAGCAGTGGGTTGGCTTGGTGCCCCCAAAGCAAGCTGCTTGCTGCTGGGGCACTCAGCAAGAAGGTGGCCAGGAGTGCCAGCGAGGGAACTGAGAAGAGGAGGATTAGGGCTGCTCTGCACAAAACCAACTGCACAGAGCAGGTAAGTATAACATGTTATTTTTAAACAAAACAAAATAAGACTTTAATATCCCATTAACTTACATAGGTCATTCAAATTTCACATGTTGGTAGAGTTTTCCTCTATAGTAACTCTTCTTCTTTTTCATTGCAGGTAAACAAATCGATTGTAAGCAGCAGCAATGTGCCGTCATTGAGTTCTTGATGAAGGAGGGGTGCAGGCTGTCTGACATCCACAGAAGGCTACAGAATGTTTAGGGAAATGACACCATGGACAAGAGCAATGTGCGCAGATGGATGCAGGAAAAAGGGAAAACCAGCACTAGACTAGGCATGTGCACAGCAGGAAAAAATATTTTTTTTTCGTTTTTGTTTAATTCTTTCTTTTTCCCGGATCATTCATTATGATCGAAATTCGTTATTTCAAATAAATTTGTACATTCGGAAACATTTGAATATGGTTTGTCCCATTCGTATAGATGTGATATTCGTTATTTTCGGTAATTTGGATAAATTTTAATTTGGTAAGTTCCATCCGTATAGATGCAGTATTCGTGATTTTGAAAATATCGTAAATTTAGATAAATTCATATTTGTTATGTTCACTAGCAGGTAGACAAATTTGAAAGGAAATTCCAATACCTAACTAATTGAATAGTTTATAACAATTATTATAATTTTTATTATTGTTATTTATTATTATTAATAAATAATAACAATAATAATAAAAAACCTATAGTAATGGTAAATAATTCATTACATTCACTAACAGCCAAATTTTAAAGGAAATTCCAATACCTACCTATAATTTAATAGTTTATAACTATTATTATAGTTTTTATTATTATTATTATTATTATTAATAATAAAAAATAATACTTTAAAAAGCTATAATAATGGTTATGGCTAATACAAATAATAAAAGTAATCATTTAATTATAATAGAAATTATCCGAATGTTTTTTGTTCTTTAGGATTTTCGAATTTTTGCATCTTTGTTCTTATTTTCGGATTTTTGTTCTGTCGTATTTTCGTTGTTATTTTCAGATTTTCGTTCTTTTGAATTTTTGGATTTTCATTCTTATTTTTGGATTTTCGTTCTTTTCAATTTTTGGATTTTCGTTCTTTATAATTTTCAGATTTTCGTTCTGTCCAATTTTTGTTCTTTTCAAAAATTTGTTCTCGGAAAAAAATTTGAAACATTTTTCCGTTATTCGGATGTTTCCCAATTAACAAATATTCAGAATGTTGACAAAAACAAACTGCACATGTCTACTGAAGACAAACCACGCATTGAGAGACCATCAACTGCATACACTGCCACAAATCCTCAGCAAGAGGACAAATTGATTTACACAGATAGGCAAGGAGTCACAATCCATAAGTTTTCTACACAACTAGACTGTGGTCACAATGGTGGAAGACTAAAGGCTAGTACACACGGTACAATTACTGGCCGAAAATTGTCGTACGACAGTCTGTCGTCCGATAATCCGACCATTAGTACGCTCCATTCGACAGCCAATTTTCGTCCAACAGAAGCTGTATGAGCAAACTAGAAAACGTTTGTCTGCCGACAAGGCGTTGTCCGATTTTCGGCTCGTGTGTACAGAAGTTGGAAAAACAAAAGTTGTAAGTACAAACACGTTCGGAATCCAGGAAGGACCCAGAAGTGTCCGGTCGTGTAACCCTGCATTCGTAATTCACAATTCAACTGAACTTCCTCTTTATACGCTCCTAACACGTCACTACATTCGCATTTGTCGAACAATAATTTACCTGCCGTCAGTACGCTAGACAAAATCACAGACAGCCAACAGCCTTTTTTGGGAAAAGTTGTAAGTGCGGTCTTACGATAATCGCATTGTGTGTACGAGGCTTTAGGGCATGAGAAAGTATGTGCAAAGTGAGTAGCTTCTGACTTGAAGGAGCGAAGGCTGGAAGTCTGCTCTGATCTACTGGAGGCATTTGAAGCCAATGAAGACAAGTCCATGGAATGGTGTAAGGCTGCATTCACACAGGGGCAACCAGACTTCAGCGCGACTTTGCTAGGCGACTTGCAACGTGACTACATGCCAGGCGACTTTGCCTGTGGCCAATCAGAGCAGGGAGGGAGGGGGTTGCCCTGGATAAATTGTTTTCTTTTCACTGTAAAGTTGCTTCCATTTAGATGGGGGATCCGACTTGGAGACAACTTACATTCAATTCTATGGGCACAAGTCGGATAGAAGTTGCCTAGAAGTAGTACAGGAACCTTTTCTGAAGTCACTCCGACTTCAGTAGTGTACATTAACCTCCCTGGCGGTATGATTATGTCAGATTTTTGCGTCTCAAAGCAGTACATTTTTATTGCATAGAAATTTGGCATTTTATATTGTAGGCCTGTAATTCTTAGGAATAACTCACTTAAGAAAAGAGTCTAGTAGATACATCAGTGGCTCCTTTGGGGGATATCTACAGTGGGTGTGCAGTGGATTCCCCAATGCGAATTATGTGACATGGAGCTGAAATGACTCAGGGAGCCATCTTGAGATTATGTGATTTTGGGCTGTGCATAGACTAACATTTGGTGAGTCTCTCCATATAGGGGGAAACCCCAATCTCACGCGGTTTGGTGGAGTTTTGACTTATTTAAAGATCTCACAAATGAAAGAATTGTATGAAATATTGTATGGACTGATTGACACTCTGGTTGGGACTTATTGATTAGCCCTCCCGGCTTGGTGCTTTGAGGCCGATTTCACTTAGAAACATAGAAACATAGAAAAGTGACGGCAGAAAAAGACTGAGTAGTCCATCAAGTCTGCCCCTTTTTTATTTATTTTTTTATTTTTTTTTTATTTTTTATTTTTTTACATTAACCTTGTTGTCTGACTATGGATTTATGTTTATCCCAAGCATGTTTGAAGCCATTTACTGTTGACTGTCTCACAACCTCTGTTGGTAGTTTATTCCAATCATCAACCACCCTTTCAGTAAAATAATACTTTCTAAGATTAGTTTTGAACTTCCCCCCAGTTAGTTTGAGGTCATGTCCCCGTGTTCTTGATTTTGGTTTCATATTGAAAAGACTGCCCTCCTGAACCTTATTCACCCCCTTGAGGTATTTAAAGGTTTCAATCATGTCTCCCCTCTCCCTTCTTTCCTCCAGACTGTACATATTAAGTTCTTGAAGTCGCTCTTGATATGTTTTATCCCCCAGACCTTTCACCATTTTTGTTACCCGTCTCTGAACTCGTTCTATTTTATCAATATCT
>BLSH010392446.1:119494-139524 GCA_018402905.1 Glandirana rugosa
CATCCCTTCATTGTTAAACCGACTAGATACTGTTCCCTTAACCCAAGAGACCTCCGAAGACTAACGACACAGTTAAAATGGGACAGTTTGAAACAGTAGACAAGACCCTAGGTTATTTACGATTAGAGACGCCTCTTGGTTCAACGATTCCTCTAAGTAAGTCTAACTTCCTCAAATGTAACATACGTGAGTGTTGTTGTGATTATTCATGTTATTATTAATAGTCAGTATTAATCTCAACTCGCTTGAAGACCTTCAGGCCCAAGACGACCAAGCCGTCTTGAAGCCCTGTTTCAGGCCCAAGCCCAGACCTTCCCCATTGATTTCAATGGGGTTCGGGGTCCGGGACAAAGTTCGGGTTCTGTCCAGACCCGAACCCGGACTTTGTCCCGAAGTTCTGCCGAACCAGCAGAACCCGGACTTCCAGAAGTTCGCTCAACTCTAATTATGACTGATAATTATTATTGTACTTATTAGTGTTGTTGTGAGTGCATACAATGTAAACTCCTTCAATCTGAATGAATCTCCTTAGCAACTTGGTTCTCCGCAGAGATTAGCATTTATTGGATCCCAGAACAGATGACAAAGTTTGACAGGGTAAAATTGACACAGCAATCAGAAGCCTCCAGAGAACCCAATTCCCTTGTCATAGATCAGCCAAATTGTTACTTCCCTACACATCTACACCTTTTCTCCATTGCCTAAAATGTAGGGCAATCTGATTGCTTGGTTTTACTAGCACCTTTGAACTCATGCATGACAAATAATGCCTTTTGGTCTAGAACAGCTGCAGGCATAAATTTCAATTGAAGTTGTTCAAATATTTCATGTATTGCTTTAGGCAAAATTGCATTCTTTAACATTCTTAAATAAGCAAACAAGTTCCACCTTTGAAAAAGTTATTTACCATAAGCAAGTACCCCTTAAATACCTAAGACACCTCTTATGTCTAATTATCATCATTAGATACTTTTTGTATTGTTTATGGTCAAATCACATTCTTTATTACCTATAAAGTGATTGTAAAGCTTTTTTTTTTTTTTTCTAAATAACAAACATGTCATACTTACGTCCTCGGTGGAAGGGTTTTGCACAGAGTGGCCCCCGATCCTCCTCTTCTGGGGTTCCTCCGTGGCGCTCCTGACTCCTCCTTGCATCGTGTGCCCCCATGGGGAAGTGCTTCCCTGGGGATACTCGTGCAAGCACACTGCCGAGTCATGCTGCTGCATCCATTGACACAGACAGCAGGACTCGGCCCAGCCCCCTGGCTCCTGCGTCAATGGATTTGTTTGATAGCAGTGGGAGCCAATGGCTGCACTGCTATAAATCTATCCAATCAGGACCCGGGACACCGGCCTGAGCGGGTGGGCTCATTCTCGGGTTCAGGTAACTAAAAGGGGGGCTCTGGGGGGCAGGTACACAAAATGAGGGTTTTCACCTTAATGCATAGAATTGATTAAGGGGAAAAACCCTAAGGGTTTACAACCGCTCTAAAGTGGTTGCCAACTTATGACAACCACTTTAAACTACAGGTAAGCCTAAAATAAGGCTTACCTGTAGGTATCTTCTAAACCTATACGGTTAGGAGATATTCCCTGTATCTGCATGTGCCAACGTCATCGGCACATGCGCACTGTAGAATCGGCACCCGGGGTAGCCCAGGGTGTGCTGTTTCTTCTGTTGACATGCCGTAATTGATGGCTCCCATGCGCATGAGCGGGAGTGACTGGAAATCACAGCGCTGGAGCCCGCACTGTGATTGTATGGAGCCGCAGACCCAGAACAAGCATGTCGCCGGTCACAGCTGTGTACCGGTGTGCTCATTATGCCTTTGCTTTGCAGGTTGTTTTTTTTTGGGGGGGGGCGGACTTTACAACCCCTTTAAATAGGTAAAATTGTACCCTTGTAAATGCAATTTATCACATACCGTACAAGGACATAAACATTACTCACCCCATTCATTTTAAGGCCCCTTTCCTATCTAATCAGACAACCTGAATTCCACAACTTCTTGTAGACACAACTAACCTCCTTTAGATGTAACTAACCTACTTTGAAATGTTTAATTTGACAACCAGCCATAAACAGGTGCCCCCCCCCCCCCCCCAATATCAAGGTAAGGTATTTGCCTCTTGCATAGAATTGTCTTAGTAAAGAGTAATTACTCTATCCAGTTGATGTGTAAAATGCAGCTTATCTGGTCAACCATGGGCCCCACATACAGATATATATATACAGAATCTCACAAAAGTGAGTACACCCCTCACATTTTTGTAAATATTTTATCATATCTTTTCATGTGACAACATTGAAGAACTGACACTTTGCTACAATGTAAAGTAGCGAGTGTACAGCTTGTATAATAGTGTAACTTTGCTGTCCCCTTAAAATAACTCAACACACAGCCTTTAATGTCTAAACCGTTGGCAGCAAAAGTGAGTACACCCCTAAGTGAAAATGTCCAAATTGGGCCCAAACTGTCAATATTTTGTGTGGCCACCATTATTTTCCAGCACTGCCTTAACCCTCTTGGGCATGGAGTTCACCAAGGCTTCACAGGTTGTCACTGAAGTCCTCTTCCACTCCTCCATGATGACATCACAGAGCTGGTAGATATTAGAGACCTTGCACACCTCCACTTTACATTTGAAGATGCCCCACAGATGCTTAATAGGGTTTAGGTGTGGAGACATGCTTGGCCAGTGCATCACCTTTACCCTCAGCTTCTTTAGCAAGGCAAAGGTCGTCTTGGAGATGTGTTTGGGGTCCTTATCATGTTGGAATACTGCCCAGCGTCCCAGTCTCCGAAGGAAGGGGATCATGCTCTGCTTCAGTATGTCACAGTACATGTAGGCATTCATGGTTCCCTCAATTAACTGTAGCTCCTTGGTGCGGGCAGCATTCATGCAGCCCCAGACCATGACACTCCCACCCCCACGCTTGACTGTAGGCAAGACAAATTGTCTTTGTACTTCTCACCTGGTTGCCACCACACATGCTTGACACTATCTGAACCAAATAAGTTTATCTTGGCCTCATCAGACCACAGGGCATGGTTCCAGTACTCCATGTCCTTAGTCTGCTTGTCTTCAGCAAACTGTTTAGGTGCTTTATTGTGCCTCATCTTTAGAAGAGGCTTCCTTCGGGATGACAGCCATGCAGACCAATTTGATGCAGTGTGTGGCCTTTCGAAGTTAGAGAACTCAATTTCACCTATTGCCTCCTTGGGTAGGAAGGGGGTGGGGTAACAAAGAGTGGTGCAAGCACCATGCTTGCTTCACTCTTCTATACATAAAAATGAAGCAGATGTGCCCATCTGTTAATTAGGAGTGTTTCATTCTCTGTTGTGTGGCTGTGACAAATGCAGCACAGAGAACATGCTGCATGCCTTGATCTTTCTGCTCATCACTGCCCCCTACCTCCTACCTGTGTGGGCAGCATAGTGACTAAGTGGTTAGCACTACCATTTGGCACTAGGGTCAACAGTTCAAATACCAACTCCCTGGAGTTTACATGTTCTCCCTGTGCCTGTGTCAGTTTCCTCCGGGTACTCCAGGTTCCTCCCACACTCCAAATACATACTGGCAGGTTAATTGGATCCTGTCTAATTTGGCCCTAGTATGTGCATGTATGTGAGTTATGGACCTTAGATTGTAAGCTTCTTGAGGGTTAAAGACTGATGTGAATGTCCAGTGTACTGTATATATCTGAAGTGTTGCATAATTTGACGGCGCTATATAAGTTCCTGTAATAAATACCCAGCTCAGAGGGAGAAAAAGAGCTGTTAATCCTGTGTTGTCCCTGCTCATGTAGTGTAATCCCTGCACATGCAGAGGGAGGGATGCAAGCTGTATGCTGACAGCTCACCTCCCAAAGAACAAGTTCCACCTGGTTGGAATCTGCGTCAGTTTTCTTCTGCATTCCCTCTGTTAAAGTGGTTGTGAAGGCAGAAGGTTTTTTATCCGATTGCATTCTATGCATAAAGAAAAAAAGATTTTGGTGTGCAGCAGCCCCATTCAGCCCCCCATATTTACCTGAGCCCCATCTCTATCCAGGGATGTTGCAGGAGAGACTCGGCTGCCTGGGACTCTCCCTCCTGATTGGCTGAGACAGCAGTGGAGCATTGGGTCCTGCTGCTGTCACTCAAAGTTAGTGAGGCAATGAGGAGAGACAGTGGGTGGGGCCTAGTTGCAGCTCCATGTCTGAATGGACACACGGAGCTGCAGCTTGGCTCGGGTGCCCCAATAGTAAGCTGCTTGCTATGGGGACACTCAACAGGAGGGAGGGGCCAGGAGGACCCGAAAAGAGGACGATATGGGCTGCTCTGAGCAAAACCACTGCACAGAGAAGGTAAGTATAACATATTTGTTATTTTTTTATTGTGTTTTTCAAATGTTAACAAACCAATAAAACAGTTTGATACACACAGCAATTATTTTTATACAATCATTAACAATAATCATTAATAGTCAATGGTGTTGTCAATATACTGTACGTCACTAACCCTAGAAGGTGTTACGGGTTATTATACATCTCTGTCCATTTTAACCAGTTTTATCGAATATCTTGCAGTACATAGAGTTAATTGCTATGAGGCGTTCAAAGGTGTGGTTACGGTGTACCGATTTTACCATGTCAGAGATGTTTATAGAAGGATTACCTTTCTCGTTGCAAAGTATTAGGATACGGGTCTCTAGGAGAATGTGGGTTATGACTGACCTGAAGTGTGGAGGAAATTTCTCTATTCCTAAATTAAGGATTGCTAGTGCTCGGTTTGGAGGGGCTATGAGTACTGTGATCGAGGAAATCTTTTGGAAAGTTTGGTACCATAAGCTTTTTATGTTCTGGCAGTCCCAGAGCGTATGTAAGATTTTCCTGATTTGGCCGCAGTTCCTCCAACAGAGGGGCGATGTTCATGGGAAGTAGATTTCTAGTCTATATGAGGTATAGTCAATATGGGGTATAAATCCATCTATTTGATCTTTTGTTCGTCAATTCCCAATGTTTAACACAATGGGAGGCTTTGTGGATTTTCCTGAATGCATGTTGCCATTGTTCGTCTGAGAAGGTGATGCCTAATTCTCTTTCCCATTTCTGAATTGTTGCAGTTTTCTTGAATAATTGTTTGTCTTGCATGAGGTTACAGAATAGTGATATCCCTTTTATATTATGCCTAGGGATTGAGTAAAATTGTCATGCTTTGGCTGGTATTCTTTTTTCTGGGATGGGATGTAATTTTAAGAAATGTGATGTATGTACACAAGAGAATAGCATGTTAAATGGCAGATTACGCTCAGTCATTAATTGCTCTGCAGATTTAGGTTTAGGATTTAAGTCCCTTAATGAGGTCTAGTAAGTGTAGGATGCCATGAGTTGTGAATGCTTATATTGAGAGCATGCGGATTTTTGCCTCTAAGAGGCCAATCGACAGTTTATAGTCTATCTCAGATGTGTCGGTGTGGTGTTGGTTTAGGAGATATATCCACGCCTGTACTGACACCTGTATGGGGGGGAGAGGTTTTGGATCTATCATATGTTCCAAATGTCGCCCATGAGGAATGCTGTTAGGTCAGTCGTTGAGGTTCTTGTTCTTTCTATGTCTACCCACAGTGGATTATTGTTCTCCTAAAACCAGTGTTTGAGATGCCCAAATGCAGTCATTTAAGTCCACTAACCCAGCTCCTCCAACGTTTTTGTGTCAGATGAGATTATGTCGGGAACATCTAGCTTTTTTCCATTCCAAATATAGTCCCAAATGAGATTTGAGATGGTTTTGAGATGGTGGTGAGGTATATGGATTGGCTAGGTGCGGAATATATATCATATTTGTGGTAAAAATCAACATTTTGAAGACCGCTAATTTGCCTAGCCAATATATTTCTTTTCTTGGCATTTCTTTTAGTTGGGTTTCCAGTTTGGCTGTTAGTGGTTTGATATTGGCATCAGCTAGTGAAGAGGTTGTATTAGTCAGCGTGATTCCTAGGTATGTGATGCCTTTGCTGCTCCAGGTATAAGGGAGCTTTTTTGTAACATGTGTTGGATGTTTGGCGGTACTCCTATGTTAAGAATTAGAGATTTATTGAAGTTTACTTTGTAATATGAAATATCACCGAAAACTGTTATATAGATATGAGCGGGTTTGTTAGCAAGAGAATGACATTGTCTGCAAATAAGTTTATGGTGTGCATGCTAGAACCAAACTGGAAACCTGTGATTGAGGAGTGCATCCTGATGGCTTCCGCTAATGGCTCTATCTTTAGGTTAAAGATGGTTGGTAATAAAGGGCACCCCTGGCAGGTTCCGTTGGATATGCTAAAGGGTGTGGATAGGAGACCTGAAGTATACACCTCTGCTGATGGGTATGGATACAGAGCTAGAACCGCTGTCAATATAGATTCCTTGAAGCCAAACTTGCACAGTACCATTTCCATGTAGGTCCAGTGGACCCTGTCGAAAGCCTTCTCTGCATCTATAGATAGCAGCAGAGAAGGCATTCAAGTTTTTTCAGCTTGTGAATAGGTTTGTCTCCCCTTCACAAATCTCATCTGGTCTGAATAATGAAGGAAATGATATTTGTTAGCCTTCTGGCCAGTAGTTTTGCATATACTTTTATGTCTGAGTTTAAGAGGGATATAGTTCTAAAATTGGCTGGTGTAGTGGGGTCTTTTCCCAGTTTAGGTAGGGTTTCTACAGGTATGTGTGCTCTCAGCATCTCCTGGGGAAAGGATGATGACTCTGTGGCTTTTGTAAAGACCGATCGCATGAATGGTGAAAGTAGGTTTTTGAATGTTTTGAAATATTTATTAGAGAAACCGTCCTGGTAAATTGCCATTCGGTAATGTGGTTTTAACTAATGCTATTTCCTGAGTTGTAAACGGGGCATTTAGTTCTCCTAGTTGGGTCTTGGAGAGAGATGGGGGTTTTATTCTCTGTAAAAATTGCTGTATTTTCTCTGTAGTTGGTTGTGATGTTGAGGTGTCTTTGTTTAGGTTATATAGTGCACTGTAGTAGTCGGCAAACTGGTTCGCTATGTCTTGTGGATTAGTGATTTTGTGGTGTAGGGTAGGATGTATCAGGTGTGCTATTCTAGATTTGGTGCATGCTGCTTTAAGTCTATTAGCTAAGCATTTAGCATTGGCGTAGTAGTTTAGTTGTAGGTGCCTAAGATGTATGTCATATTGTTGGGAGAGATGTTCTCTCAGGTGTTCTCTGAGTTTGCAAAGTGTGTTTGCTGATGTAGCTGTAGGTGATGTTTTGTTTTGAGTTTCTGCGGTGTAGATTTCGGATAGTAAATAATTTAATTTGAATGTATAGCTTTTTTTTTTCTTTGGCCCCTAATAGTATGAATATGCCCCTCATAAAGGCCTTATGAGCATTCCATAGGGTATATGGGTTGTTTAAAAAAGAATCATTATTCAGAAAACAGTCCTGTACATGCTGAGAGAGTGTTTTGTGGGTTTAAGGTTCTTGTAATAATCTAACACTGCAGCGCCAGATGGGAGATGAAGAGGAGACACCATGTTCTCTAATAGATAAAGATATAGCTGCGTTGTCCAACCACGTAATATCATGGATTTGGGTGTTCTTTACTTGTTGTAGTAGCCACTTGTCCGTTAAAAACATATCGATACGCGAGTATGAACAGTGTCTATGCAAGAAAATGGTGTAGTTCTACTCGTTGGCATGCAGGCACCTCCATGTATCGAACAGATCCCCTATGTGGAGTAATGTACGAAGGGATGTGGTGCCATTGAATTTGTTCATAGTGGTGTCCACTTTTGGATCTGAAATCAGATTAAAGCCCCCACATACCAGGAGTTTCCCGTATTTCATAAAGTTGGCTTTTTTTTTATCACTTTCCTTATAAATCGAAGTTGGTGGGAGTTCGGGGCATAGAGTGTTACCAGCGTGTAGGGTTGGGAATTAATGTCCCCAGTTACAATAAGGTATCTGCCCCCTCCATATAATGTCTCCTTAGGTTGAAAGGAAAGGGTGTTTTTGAGGGCTAGCAGCACCCCTCCTTTCTTGTGGTTGAGTGTACAAGCCAAAAATACATGGGGATAGTCTCTATGTGAGCAATATGGGACTTTGGTTAGCTGAAATGTGTTTCCTGCACACAGAGGATGTCCGCCCTCTGCTTGCAGGCTTCTTTCTACATTGAGAATCTTTTTGCGGGGTGGTTTAAACCCTTGGCATTAATTGAAAAGCATGTAATAGTAATTTTAGGTGAGATGCAGGTTGCTGTATGGTTAAGTAGTGTAGGTACTCACTGCGTCTGCAGGGCCTTTTCTTGTATAGTTTACTGCAGTGTGGAAAGTTTAATTGGAGCTTGTTTCCTTCATTGGATGGGTATATTTTGCTTCGTATTGAAGTGTGTGTATCAGACAAATAACAAAAAGAACAAAAAGCATAGAAAGTTAAAGATGAGAACATAAGAAATGGATCTTACAATGGATCCTCGTGCATATGTAGCTGCTGTTGGTATTTTGAGAGGAAAAAGGAGAAAAGAACTGGGTGGTATTGGGTCTACATAATGCTTGTAGGATTTTTTCCTTCACGTGGTAATAATGGACCCTTAGTTATAATACATCCCTTGGTGTTTCCTCAGGGAGAAATGAGGGTTTAGGGACCCTATGGATTCTGTCCACTATGAGGTCCTGTGTTGTCAGCGCTGGTACCAAGATAGAGAACAGGGTATAGGCATATTGTAGGAGTTGGTTAGGTGGGACACATTCTGGGATGCCCCTTAGTTTGAGGTTGTTTCATCTGGACCTGTCCTCTAGGTCTGCAACTTTATCTTTTAGCCATGCTATTTCCTCTCCCTGTGCTGTATGGGCATCTACCAGCATGTTATATGAGGATTATACGCGTCCATCTTGTTTTCAACATGTTCCGCCCTGTGTCCAATAGCTTGGGCCTCCCTTTGACACTTATTAACCTCCCTGGCGGTATTCCTGAGTGTGGCTCGGGGTGGAATTTCAGTACCAAGAGCGGTAACCCCGAGCCACACTCGGGATTGCATCGCTGGATCCAGGCAATGTTACTTACCTTGTCCCCTGGATCCAGCGATGTCCTCCCGCGGTGTCAGCGTGTCTCCCCGCGGCCAGATGACTCCTGTGTGCCGGGCTCCATTCCCTGCGAGCGTCGCGTCGCACGGGGACGGAGACCGGCGGGAAATTCAAAAAGTTAAACACACACAGTACATACAGTACACTGTAATCTTATAGATTACATTACTGTATGAAAACATTTCACACCCCCTTTGTCCCTAGTGGTTTGCCCAGAGCCCTGCATGCACTTTTATATAATAAATGTCATTCTTTCTGCCTGGAAACATGAGAATGTCCATAGCAACCAAAAAGTGTCCCTTTGCGTCAAAAGTGGTTTTTGATCAGCTAGAAAACACCGATAGTAAATAAGAATGATTTGCAGAATTGAGTGATACTGATTTTTGGGGAAATTTATCATCAGCAACTGAAAGTGACGATAGCGACAATTCTGCAAATGAGCACATTTCAGTGTTTTTGGTTTGATTACATTATTGCATACATTTTATTACTATTATATTATTATTTTTGATAATTATTTTTAGTTATTTATTATATTTATTATATTATAATTTATGATTTCATTTTTCAAACTTTTTCATACCCGGGATGTCTACTAGACTCTTGTTTGGACAGATTTAAGTGAGTTATTCCTAAGAATTACAGGCCTACAATATAAAACGCCAAATTTTCATGCAAAATAATTGTACCGCTTTTGGTACAAAATTCCAGACAGAATCATACCGCCAGGGAGGTTAATCCCTTTAATTATGTCTGTTTGTAGTGAGGACCGCAGGGACAGTAACATTTATTTGGGAATTCTGCTATGGGATCGCTGGTGTTTAAATCCTGGGCAGGATCAGTGTTTTGCGGCCCGATTACCTCCATGCCTTGGTCAGCCTGTGGTCTAGCTGGGGAGTCCTTCCTTGGCTTGGATTTCACTGAGCTTCTCGTGAATGGGAGGACTTCTTTCTGTTTCTCTTCATCCCTGGGCTGTGCAGCAGGCTGATGTTGGTGTTTGTTTCCGTGGATGTAGCCGGTGGGCTTGGATGGTGGCGGATTATTTAGGGCAGCTGAGCAGGCTCCTGTCTCAAGCGTCCACCTTTGAGCCTGGTTGCCACGCCCCTCCAACATGTTTGTTATTTTGAAACACAAAAAGACAAGACTTCAGTATTACTTAATATTAAGAGCAGAGCCTGATCCAGTTTCTATATTACTTTGGAATAGAAACTGGTGCAGGTGGTGCAGATAGACCTGAAACAGATTTATCTGCCTAGTCAATGTGGAGCATGCCACTTCTGACAGTTTCCTGTACCATTAGAATGGCAAAGGATGCTTGGTTAAAGAGGAGTTCCGCCTGGGGAAAAAACTGTGCAAATACTGTAGGTGCTGAATTTCAAAGGGGTTGTAAAGGTTTGTTTTTTTTTAAAATAACAAACATGCTATATTTACCTTCTCTGTGGAAGGGTTTTGCACAGAGTGGCTCTGATCCTCTTCTTCTGGGGTCCCCCAGCAGTGCTGGTGGCTCCTCCTTTTCTTGAGTCCCCCTCAGAGAAGCGCTTTCCCTGAGGGCACTCATGTGCTCCTGAGTCCTGCTGCTGTGTCCATTGACACAGACAGCAATACTCAGCCCCACCCCCCGGCTCCATCATCACTGGATTTGAGCCAAAGGCTAATGCTGCTATCAATCTATCCAATGAGGACCTGAGCAAGTGGCTGGAGTTGCTGTGCTCATCCCCGTCACTAGAACAATCAGATTCAGGTAAGTAAAATGGGGGCTCTGCGGGGCTGCTGCAGTACAGGAGATTTTTCACCATAGAATGCATTAAGGTGAAAAACCTTGAGGGTTTACAACCTCTTTAATATATGGACACTTACCTGCCCAGGGAGCCTGCGATGTGGGCACGCCAGCCAAGTTTTAGCCTCTGCCATCTCCACTAAGGGAAACCAGCAGTGAAGCCTTTTGACTTCACAGCTGGTTCTCTGCTGCACCTTTTAATTGGCGGTGAAGGAAGGAGGCGGGGGGCCGAACTTCCAAGAGACTGTGCCCCAGCGCTCTCTCCCGGAAGTGGGGAGGGGGAACTGTCAAAAACAGGACCCTGTTCCCCCCTCCCCCTGAAAGGCACCAAATGTGGCACCGGAGGAGGGGTGGAACTCCGCTTTGATTCCCTGGCCTAAGTTTTAGGCATGTTATGAACTGAACATTCATACTCATCAGTGCATCAGGGATATGTAATGGCTCTTTGGATAATGCTAACTTTTTATAAAATCTGGCTTGCAGATGGCTATACTATTGAGTTTACATAGACTGAAATTTATGGGGAAAACTTGAAAACTTTATTTTCCCTCCAGATTTGACCTGCACTAATGCTGGCACCCAGAATGTGAAGATGAACACGCTAGTTTAAACTTCATGGAAAACGAGTAAGGCAAAGATTAGGAAAGCATAAGTAAACACGTAGACAGCATATTCTTTTTCACCTTTCAGGCAAAATGATTCTTCTTGCAACTCATGGCTCTCTGCTGAAGTGGAAGACATTGCTGGGAAAACATTGAAGGAATGCAATATAACAGTGAGAACAGATTCAGATCAAAATAAGGTCTACTTAAAGACAGTACATATGCTAGCCCCAGGGTATTTGAAATATTTATACTTTGCTACATTTTTAATCTTTAAGAGATTCTGAGTACTCTGTTTTTGCTCTCTGTGCTTTGTGCTTTGCATCTGCCAGATATCAAGAATGTTTCAGAAGCTTAACAGACAAAAAAAGAAAATGATTTGGCACTGCTACAGAAGAAATAAATGGTTGGGTATTATAAAAATAATAATAAAAACAACACAAACGATTATTCAACAGCCTGCACACAGCACAATGAGCTTGCAGTAATGTAGTTCTATCTCTTTTAACCTTTCACATCTGCCTAAGATGGCATTATCTTGGTAAAGATGAATGAGTATATTTTATAACATGGAAAGTAATTAATTTACTAGCAAAAAACATTTTATCCTGTAGGTTTAGAAATGTAACCAGACATTTCTTATGAAAGTTAAATGTGAAAAGGTAGTGTCTACTTTTCTATTCAATTTACAGCCTTACAGAGGAACGAAAATGTTACTAAACCTACAACAGTAAAATCAGTGTGTGTATATACAATAAAGCATGCTTGTTATACTCACTGTGGAACCTAAGGGGTTACTCCTTTGCATTGTGTAAAAAGGCTATTTGTTCCTGTCTTCTCTGACCCTCCCTTTCTTCCACAGTCCTCAAACCATCTCCTGATAGAACAGAGCATTGGAGGCACTCTGCACATGCTCAGTTTGGTGTGTATTGTTAGAGAGGTTTTTTTTTTTCTTGGGGGGGTGCATGTGATCCGCACAGGGACAATCAGCACTGTCCAGACAGAGGGTCAGGGGTCCTGAAACCTCATAGGACAACCATGGGAGAATAAAAACTCCTCCTACAAACTTTAACCAGACACCGATAGAAGTCACGAGACTGCTATATACTACTCATGAGAAAAGGTATTTAGCAGTTTATATTTACTAAACTAATTGCATTTCCATGTTCTGTGTACTGTGGGAGACCACATATAGGGAATACAGGCTCCTGGGTTTAGTAACACTTTGACAATTTGCCATTATAATGGAGAAGGAAAAGATCAGGAGTGGTGTGTGCCACTTTAACTAAACAGATAGACCTGTTTCAGGTCTATCTGTGCCAGTTTCTATTAGAGAGTTAATTAACAGAGGGAATACGACAGAGGGAATAACAGAGGGAATACGACAGTTTTCCATGTAGAAAACTGCCGCATATTCCTGCCAGGTCTGACTTGTAGACAGCTGGCATCCCTCTCTCTGCCCACGCAGTGATTACACTACACGAGCATCGCCTGCATGGTTCATAACCCTCCTCTACTTCCCACTGAGCCGAGTGGGGTGGAGGTGATGGCAGCGAGATCGGAGCATGCCTCTCCAGCTCTCACATTCTCCATGCTGCCTGCTGTCACAACTTAACAGAGCTCATTTTTTTTATGTACAGAAGAGTGATGTAAGCATCAAACCTCTAGATACTTACCTGATTCTCCCCTGCCATTCCTTCCTGACATGTGTGATGTGTTACTATTACAGTACCAGGCATATAGCAAAATGACGGCTGGGCGGTGGTTCCGTTATCCTGACTGGACATCCATTGACGTTCTCAGGATAATCTGTGATCGCGCACCCACGGGGGTGCGCATCGTGGTGATCGGTGGGGCGGTGGGTCAGTCTGACCCACCGCATTATCAATCTTGGTAAAGAGCTTCCATGTGATCAGCCGTGACCAATCACGGCTGGTCACAGTGTAAACAGGAAGAGACGTTTATTGGCTTTTCCTCTACTCGCATCTGCAGACGTGAGTAGAGGAGAGCCGATCGGCTGCTCTCCTGACAGGGGGGTCTGTGCTGAGTGTTTATCAGCGCAGCCCCCCTGGGATCGCCACTCAGGACCACCAGGGATGCCACCCAGGGACCACCAGGGAGTCTACCCTAGACCACCAGGTAAGGGGCACAATGCCCAACATGGATGGCACCCAGTGCCAACTTCAGATGCCACCCTAGACCATCAAGCAATGCACACCTTACAGTGCAATCTGCAATTGCTGCTCACCAGTGCCCACCAGTGCTACCTATCAGTGCCCACCAGTGCCACCTAACAGTGCCCATCAATGCCACCGCCCACTGCCACCTATCAGTGCCCATCAGTGCTGCCTATGAGTGCCCATCAGTGTCATTTATCAGTGCTGCATATCAGTGCCACCCATCATTGCCCGTCAGTGCTGCTTATCAGTGCCGCTTATCAGTGCCCATCAGTGCTGCATATAAGTGCCTCATCATCAGTGCCCATCAGTGCCAACTCATCAGTGCCAATCAGTACTGCCTCATCAGTGCCCGTCAGTGTAGCCTCATCAGTGCCCATCAGAGATGGAGAAAACAAACGTATTTACAAAGTTTTGTGACAGAAACAGAGAAAAACTTTTTTTCAAAATTTTCAGTTTTTTTAAATTTGTAGCGCAAAAAATAAAAAACGCAGAGGTGATCAAATACCACCAAAAGAAAGCTCTATTTGTGGGAACAAAATTTGGGTTTGGGTACAGTGTCGCGTGACCACGCAATTGTCATTCAAATTGTGACAGCGCTGAAAGCTGAAAATTAGTCTGGGCGGGAAAGGGGGTAAGTAAGCCTGGTAGTGAAATGGTTAAACATGCTGTGGCTAGGGGCATGGAGGCTGCAAGAAACAGTCCACTCTGTTTCAAAGAGCAAAGGGAAAAAAAGAGAAGAGAGAAGAGAGAGGAGAGGAGAGGAGAGGAGTGAGGAGAGGAGTGAGGAGAGGAGAGGAGAGGAGAGGAGAGGAAAGGAAAAAGAGAAGAAAGAGAAGATGAGAGGAGAGGAGAGGAGGGGAGTTAAGGGAAAAAAGAAAAGAGAAGAGGTAGACACCAACAGTGAGTGTCCAACTGGACAGGGAACCTTTAAATATATGCAGGAAGGTGTCACTGACAATTAGCAACATGATGGGTGATGGCTGGCTGTGTATGACCCCTGCAGCCCTGCCACCCTAAACTATGGCCTATGTTTTCAATACAGTAATGTGGCCCCAGTAATGGATTTAGTGCAGAGAATGCTTAGTGCATATTTAGCGCAGTGTTTGTAGACAACATGTGCTATGTACAAAATAAATGGGAATACTGTAAAGAGTGCAAGTTATAAATAATAAAATATTTGATTTCAAATATTTTATTTCAAATTATATACATCCACACAATGGCTCAACAGCATGTTGGTAAATATATTCAAGTAAAATGCCTAATGTCAATATTTATTACAATCCGATTTTTGCAAACGTCTTAAGGCTTATACATTTAAAAGTTTGCAATCTGTCATTATGTTCTAGGAATATCTTTCCCGAAATATTTTCATGCAGTCTTAGAAAAATGTAAATAATCTTTTAAATAAAGCAACAGAATTATGTAATTAATACCACGGCTTAGTACACACATATCATCTTTTTGCTGATAAAGCAATACAAATGCCATACCATATTAAGGACATACGCATGATCCAGTATGATCCCCCTTGGAGAAGTTGCAGTTGTTACAAAATTTCACAGTAGGAATTTACTTCCATTGGGACTGCGATCCAGCCTACCATCTATTAAGTACCAGCACAACGAGACAGTAAGGCGGGATGCTCTTTGTCAAACTGAACCCGGTTGTTAATTTAGTTTATTAGTAGGATTATAATTACTAAGGGGGGAGTTAACAGCCGGCACCATCTCACTTTCCGAACCCAGTATGCAAAATCAATTTTTAGTACAGTGAGCTGTGTGATAGAATCTCCTGTGGCTTTTTTTAATTAGAATGCATAATGAGTGTCTTCCTGTGGGGTGCTAGGAGGGTTATTATTGAGAAGGCCTCTCCTTCCTTGGTGCAATCAAGAATCATTACGATGTTACAGAGCAGCAAGTCTGAAATGCAATTAAAGAGTTGCATCTGGGTTATTCCTTGCTGTGTGTTCTTTTTCTTTGTAGGACAATTATTACTTTGGTAATAATAGAATGATTGAACCTTACTCAGCCATTTAAAATGCATTGACTCGATCATTACCAATTTATCAAGTTTCTTTAAGGTTCCCCTAGATGAGAGAAGGTGACCAGAGAGGAAAACTTTGTATAAAATCACTCTAATAATTTAAAAGTTGCATATCATTCCATCCAGTGGGCATCCTGATAATCAGGAATAGTGAATCACCTTTGGCATGGATTTTCAGTTAGTTTTTTTTTTTAAATATGGTAAACATGAACTTTAGGCAATTATAAAAGGCGCAGATGTATTCATTCAAGGCATTTATTGATTTGGTGATGAGGTCTACACACCATTGATCATTGTTGTCTTCACCTGAAATTTCTAATGTTGTTTTTCCTTTGTATGTTTTCTCTGGGCACTGTTTTCATATTTGGCTCTGATTGCCCCTGGAAAAAAACTCTGGCTACTCTTACCAACTACAGATTAGTCTTCTGACAGCCTCCTGCCAGGCCATTTTCTTCACAGACAGTGAATATTGCAAGTGGCTATAGCAGCCGTTAGTGTAGGTGCATTTTTCTAGCAGGGTTTATTAGGTGAGGTAAAATTTAGTCAGGCCTGAGTGTAAGAGCAGGCCTGCATGTTTTGATCTGGACCGGGAGGAGTGGCTCAGGGAGGACTGAGTGGACTTGACAGATGAGGTCACCAGAACCTTCCACTTCTTTCTAGAAAACTGGAGGAGGGTTTCTAGTCAGAGAGCTGGGAGATAGCTGGAGCCATCTGGAGTATTCTAGGGAGCCCCGGCCATCCCCCAAGCAGGATTGGAAAAGGGCAAGCCTCCTTAAATACTCTTAGTCAGCCTAATCTGGGAGTGTCGGGTGGAAGTCTGGAGATGTAGCAGAGGCGCAGTGGAGGCCCCTACCCGGGAGGTCATCCTAATCTGGGGAGGGTGACTTTGGGGCCTGGAGGTTGGGGTGCAGCCAGGACTGGTGGTGATTCCTGGAGTCGCACAGGGAACAGGAGAACAGCGGAGGTGCCACACAGTGAGAGACTTTAAAGTGATCCACTGGTTTGGTGAGTGACGGTCTCTGGGAACTGCAAGTGCTGGAGCGCTGGGAGAGGAATAGTGGACAGTCTGTGGAAGCCTTGGGAGCCAGTTCAGGGAAAGGAAAGTCACTGAGGAAAAGCAGGTTGGTGGGACCTGGAAGAGGGATGGGCTGGGAGTTGTAGTCCATCAAAGGCCCGGCTAGCACTCAAGTACTTTTTGCTACACATTCAGGGGCCCATGATCCCTGGCCTGTAATGGGTGTTCCGGGGGTTCTGCTGAGAGTAGGCCTCGCCATGTGCTAGCCGCGGTGAAGAGAAAGGAACAGAAAAGCTTGATAAATTTCCTTTCAAGCTGGAAACTAAGCTCAGTGCTGGAGAGAAGTAATGGAGTGATGATTTACTAAGTTCATTGCTGGAGAGAGAACTGTAAGAGAAACGGTCAGCAAGTTCAGTGCTGGAGAGTAGGAAGGAGTAAGTCTGCAGAGTGGTAGTCTGCAGTCAAATTGCGTATATACAGGAGTGTAGTTATTTCCCCTAAATAAAACACCAAAAACAAGAGCCGGCCTGGTCAGTGTCTCTGAATATGTGAAAAATGGTGTGATTGAGGGCAGCTATGAGGTGAACCACTACTAACAGCCACTCTCAAGGGAGCACATGGCTACACACATTTAAAACCTGGCATGCTGGTTGTATCCAAGCTGATTGATCGATAAACTTGGTGCATTCAGCCTGCCCCTACGCGGTTCGAATCTCGTCCAGTTCCTGCTGAACTGGCCGGAAATTGAACCATGCATGGCCTGCCTAATACGGGAGGTGTGTCATTGGCTAGATCACCAGGTGAAAACAGGGGAAAAAGACAACAAAAAAAAGAAAACCCAAGGCAGCCACCACATCTAATGATTGTTAAGCTGCAATATAATACATTTTTGGTTTTGAATTTAATAACGCTTTAATTATCTACATTCAAACTGTCCAAACGACCCCAAAATATTTGCACTTGTTTGTAGTCAAGCTTGTTGAAATCAGATTTTGAGAGTACTAATTCATAATAATATACACCCACCGGCCACTTTATTAGGTACACCCGTTCAATTGCTTGGTAACACAAATTGCTAATCAGCCAATCACATGGCAGCAACACAATGCATTTAGGCATCTAGATGTGGTGAAGGAGATTTGCTGAAGTTTAAACCGAACATCAGAACGGGGAAGAAAGGGAATTTAAATGACTATGAACATGGCATGGTTGTTGGTGCCAGACAGGCTGGTCTAAGTATTTCAAAAACTGCTGATCTACTGGGATTTTCATGCACAACCATCTCTCAGGCTTACAGGGTCCAAAAAAAGGAAATATCCATTGAGCGATAGTTGTGTGGAGGAAAATGCTTTGCTGATGTCAGAGGTCAGAGGAGAATGGGCAAACTGGTCCAAGATGATAGAAAGACAACAGTAACTCAAATAACCACTCGTTACAATCAAGGTATGCAAAATACTATCTCTGAGCACACAAAACATCAAACCTTGAAGAAGATGGGCTACAGCAGCAGAAGACCACACCGGGTGCCACTCCTGCCAGCTAAGAACAGGAAACCGAGGCTACAATTTGCACAGAATTGGAAATAGAAGATTAGAAAAACATTGCCTGGTCTGCTGAGTCTCAAAATCAGCTGCAACGTTTAGAGGGTAGGGTCAGAATTTGGTGTAAACAATATGAAAGCATGGATCCATCCTGCTTTGTATCACCGGTTCAGGCTGGTGGTGGTGGTGCAATAGTGGGGGGTATTTTCTTAGCACACTTTGGGCCCCTTAGTACCAAATGAGCATCGTTTAATGCCACAGCCTACCTGAGTATTGTTTCTGACCAACCCATTTATGTTGTCCATCCCTTTATGACTAAAGCATACCCATCTTCTTTTTTTTTTCCAATAAGAATTTTATTGAGAATAATACAGCAGAGTATAAAATGAGTTATCCAAGTTGACAAGTTACGTCTACAGATGTGGAATGACATTTGGTATTTAGTCGTTAGGTATCAGATACAATCGGTGCTTAGGCATAGGTAAACAATATATGCAATTTCAAACAAAAACAGTAATCTACATACTTCCCAACTTTTGAATATCAGAATGAGAGACACTTAAGGTAAGAAGTGACTGGCAGCGTGCTGCACGTACCACGGCAAAAGTGGGTGTGGCCAAACTCTTAACAGCGGGAGGGGCTTAATGGGTACAGAGTTTAGGAGTGTGTTAGATACAGAGTTCAGGGTTCTGGGGTGCCTTATGTACAAGAAGGTGGGTTCTGGAGTATGCCATGTACAACGTGCAGGGTTCTAGAGTATGTTATGCACAGGGTGCAGAGTTTTGTAGTGCATTATATACACAGAGCAGGAGAGTGCTAGGTACAGAGTGCAGGGATCTGGAGTGCATTACGTACAGAGTGCAGGGATCTGGAGTGCGTTACGTACAGAGTGCCGGGATCTGGAGTGTACTACGTACAGAGAGCAGGGATCTGGAGTGTGCTACGTACAGAGTGCAGGGATCTGGAGTGCGCTGCGTACTGAGTGCAGGGATCTGGAGTGCGCTACATACAGAGTGCAGGGATCTGGAGTGCACTACGTACAGCGTGCAGGGATCTGGAGTGCACTACGCACAGAGTGCAGGGATCTGGAGTGCGCTACGTACAAAGTGCAGGGATCTGGAGTGCGTTACGTACAGAGTGCAGGGATCTGGAGTGCGCTACGTACAGAGTGCAGGGATCTGGAGTGCGCTACATACAGAGTGCAGGGGTCTGGAGTGCGTTACGTACAGAGTGCAGGGATCTGGAGTGCGATACGTACAGAGCAGTATCTGGAGTGTGTTATGTACAGAGTGCAGGGATCTGGAGTGCGTTACATACACAAATGTGGGTGAGTTATTCACAGTGTTCAAGAGAGTGCTAGGTACAGAGTCCATTCATCTATTCACTCACTATTGAACCTCTCCTCAGCTATAACCTCCACACATACAATGAACACACACATACCAAATGCACGCACACACACATACACATACATACAAACACATAACACACACATACATACCATCCATACCACACACACACACATACATACATACATACATACATACATACCACACACATATACATACCACACACACACATACATACCACACACACACACACACACACACACACACATACATACCACACACATACATACCACACACACACACACACACACACATACATACCACACATGCATACATACATACCACACACACACATACATACCACACACACACATACAAACCAGACACACATACATACATACCACACACACATACATACCACACACACACATACATACCACACACACATACCA
>BLSH010392446.1:146368-163325 GCA_018402905.1 Glandirana rugosa
GACATTGCAAGCTCAGGCATGACTTGAAAGACCACAGGTCCTGGACCTGGGCTTGTGCCTGTAAAGTTTTTTGCAAGCCCAAGCCCAAGACCATCAACTAGTGCGTACAACTTATCGACTTCCCGTCGGTTAGTTATTCGCAAAGTGACCAAACGGGAATCTTCGGTAGTGTCGGTACGGATGATTACCGTACCGACACTAACCGGTCACGTAGTACACTGGGTCGGAGAAATATTCGACCTCAGTGTACGAGAACCCAGTAGGCATGGCTGTGATGGCTTCTAAGGGCAAACCAGTGAAACGCTTATTGATTGGCTGCCCTTCAGCTATTCAACATGCGTGATCAACTACCAGAACCCGAACCCGAACGTTTTTTGAAATGTCCGTGTTCGGGTCCAGGTCCTGGACACCAGAAAGTTCAGTACGGACTCGAACGTTACAGTCCGGGTTCGCTCAACACTAGCGGTGAATTTCTTGCACAAAAATAAAAGTGCGTCTACATTGCTGGCTTAAAAAAAATATTCTAAATACTACATTTGGGGCCAGCGGTGCATTTCTTTCACAAAAATAAAAAGTGCGTCTACATTGCTGGTTTAAAAAAAAAAGAATAATAAATAGTGCTACATAGTACATTTGCACCTTGCTGTGCATTTCTTGCACAAAATTAAAAAATGCGTCGACGTTGCTGGTTTAAAAAAAAAAAAATAAATAGTGCTAAATAGTACATTTGCACCTTGCAGAGCTTATAACCCCCAATAACTACTGCTAGGTATACATAGCTACATAGTTAGGAAAATACAATCCTGTTTATCTTAATGGACAGCTTGGCATGGTAAGTGCATTGGGAAAGGTGGGGAGGTTACATTTTCCAGCAATGAGTAATCTGACATAGTCAGAATATGTACTGACCTTCTGATGTATTATCACATTTTGACAGGTGATGCCTTCCTAGCTTTGGTACAGATGTACAGATGGATATTGGAAATGTAGTACACTTACAACTGATGTTTCAAGGCATTGTGCTGGCAACATGAGACACACAGGTTTTCAGGAAACAACAATTATATCAGGGAAGGAAGTTAAGTGCTGTAACACTAAGCGTCTGTCAAGGTCACCGGCCAAAGCAGACTCTCTGCAAGTCCCTTTTCCCACAAACAGATCATTTCTCAATATTTGTGTCTTTCATCTTGTCATTATGGTATTGAACCTGTCCCGGGGTAAAGTGTTACACTGTCATTGATTGCAACTGCTCCCTAATTTGTGTATTGATTTCTAAATAAAGCCAGCTTCTTCCTCTTCTCCCGGAGGGAGAAAAACTAACATTGCTCATTCATAAATATGTCTTACACAAGAGACTGCCAATGCTTTCTAAAGACTCAGATGCGCTGCTCCTGTAATGATTATATTCCTGTGTGGTTTAGCTGTGCTCCAAATGTCATTGTATTGGTGTCCAAAACTACCGGGTGCCACATTAACCCTCCTTTTTGGCATTAAGCTCCATTGTGCCGCAGACTTGGCTACCGAGACTCCAGAGGCAACTTGGTTTTATTCCAAAGGCTTTTTTACTGTGAACTTGGTATTAAGTAGTCTGACATCTTCATTACTCATAAAGCTTTTTTTTTTTTTGTTATGTTTTATACCAATGGTTACATGTACCACAAGAGAGACTTTAGACAAATGCAGCAGGTAATTTATTAATTAGGCCTCATGCACACTTGAGCTCCTAAGTGCCTGTTTTACAGATGCTTGCCTTTTTTTCCTGCCACTAAACGTCCTTCATGTTTTGGCCAACACAGATAGATGCCTTTTTCATGGCAGCAGAAAAACTCTTGACGCTTGAAAATGTTGCCTTTAGATGTAGTGGCCAGCTGGTGCTCCATCGGTCAGGGGGTGACAGACAGACCTGACCCTAGACACCCCCCCATCGCTCCAGTCAACCACCCCACACTTACCCCCCTGTTGCTTGAGCCCGCCATTGCACACCATACCCCCCCACCCCCTGGTTGCTGGGTCACTCGCCCTCTGACCCACCAGGCCCCCGTCTTCCCTCTCCCTCTCCTCCGTGTCCCGGCCATCGCTTCTCCTCCCGGCCAATTGGGTCCTCGGACTCCTGGCCAATGGGGTCTTAGGACTACCAACCAATGAGGTCTCAGGACCCGCTTCCTGATTGGCTGGGAAGGGTGACAGGAAGACATTAGGGAATATTAATTTGCTAATGTCACATAACAGGGTGGGCTCAGGACACAGTGCTCTGCGCCCCAAGCCCACCCTTTTTTGAAGCCAATTAGAGCCTCCAGCTCTAATCATGTGCATTAGAAAAGAAAAAAAACTATTGGAATCCATGCGTCCGGTGCCCTGCATGTAGATTAGGTGCCGGGCGCATGGATTATGGGGGCAGAGCCCCTGCATCCCTAATGGGTGGCCACCACTGTTTAGATGCATGAAACGCTTCAGCATTTAATTGTTTCATTGGCCCATTGAAATTACACTAGGCTAACATAGAGGGGCTTTTAGGGGCAGAAAAAAAAACATCATACATCTGTAAGACAAGCGTTTAGGAGCTCTAGTGTGCATGAGGCCTATGTGTCCATGCACACACAGGCATTTAGAAGAACCAAGTAGAGTACAATGGGATTTTTAAGGTGCATTTTAGATCCACAAAGAAGAAATATATAAAAACAGTACATTTTATTTTTACAGAGATTAAACGTCGTACGCATATACACATTTTACATATGTAGTGCCCCCATAGTGCAGGTGCGTTTTCTAGCAAGGCTTTGCTAGGTGAAGTAAAATTTAGTCAGGCCTGAGTGTAGATGCAGGCCTGAATGTTTTGATCTGGGCTTGGAAAGTGGCTCAGGGAGGACTGGAGCAGTCCAACAGATGACGTCACTAAATCCTCCTACCTTCTACTGGGAGGCACTGGGACTTTCCATAATGAAGGTGGGACAAAGGTGTCATCATTTGGAGTGTCATTGGAAGCCTTGACCAATCCCCAATCTGGATTGGCAGGGGGCAGGCCTTCTTATATACTCTGGGCTGCATCAGTCGGGGAGGGGAGAGTGTTGGGTGGAAGTCTGGAGATGTAGCAGAGACGCTGTGGAGGCCTCTACCCAGGAGGTTGCCCCCATCTGGGGGGGTGTCTTTGAGGCCTAGAGGTTGCAGCCAAGAGTCTCACAGGGGAACAGGAGACCAGCTGTCACGTACCTGGTGAAAGAGTCTGACTTATGCAGTAGGCAACCTCTCTTACTACCCTGACTTGGGAGCCCCTGATAGAGCAGGTTGGCACGAGGGTCGGACTGGGACACTGGTGGTAGTAGTAAGTCCACTAGAGCACTCGTGCAACAGAAGCGGTGTGGTACAGGCCAGGTCGTGAACGGGCTGGTGGTGTGGTACAGGAGGAGCAGGCTGGTGGATGGTCGGGTCCAGGCAGGGTCATCAACAGGGAGGCAGCAGAGGTACACAGGGATCAGGCAGAAGAGTGGTCGTAGGCAAGCCGGGGATCAGTGCTGGCAGAAATCAGACAAGGTCAGGACAGGCCTGGTCACAGGAACAGATAGGCAGGTTATGGGTCTCTCAGGAACAAACACTAATGCTGTAGATCAGACAGCACTTGCTACTGGGTGCAATCAGCCCAAATAGAGCCATTTGGCGCCGTTTCCGGTGCACACGGGCCCGCACAGGCGCGCACGCGCATAGGCGCACAAAGTAAATTTTAGCCACAGATTCTCTTCCTAACACAAGCAGAGGTGCTACAGGGGAGAGACTTTGAAGTGATCCACCAGTTTGGTGAGTGGCGGTCCCTGTGAGCTGGAGGAGAAAGTGCTGGAGCAGGCTGGGAGAGGAATAGTGGACAGTCTGTGGAGGCCTTTAGAGCCAGTCAGGGGAAGGAGAGTCACTAAGGAAAATCAGGTTGGTGGGACATGGAAGAGAGATGGGCTGAGAGTTGTAGTCCATTGAAAGGCTTGGCTAGCACTCAAGTACTTTGCTACACATTCAGGGGCCCGTGATCCCTGGCCTGTAATGGGTGTTCCTGAGGTCCTGCTAATACAGAGTAGGCCTCACCATGTGCTAGCCACAGTGAAGAGGAAGGAGTAGAGAAGCTTGATACATTTCCTTTCAGGCTGGAAATTAAGTAATGTGCTGGAGAGAAGTAAAAGAGTGATAATCTGCAAGTTCTGTGTTAGAGAGAGAACTGTAGAAGAAACGGTCAGCAAGTTGAGTGCTGGAAAGGACTGTATATGGAGTTCATGTACCATAATTCTTCGGGCATCCCACAGTCATCCCTTATTCCCTTCAAAGTTATTTCCCCTAAATAAAACAAAAAAAACAAGAGCCGGCCTGTTCAGTGTCTCCGGCTGTGTGATATATGGTGTGATTGAGGGCAGCTATAAGGTGAACCACTACTACCAGCCACTCTCAAGGGAGCACATGGCTACACATATACACTATGTTTCAAAAGTATTGGGACACCTGCCTTTACATGCACATGAACTTTAATGGCATCCCAGTCTTAATCCGTAGGGTTCCATATTGAGTTGGTCCACCTTTTGCAGCTATAACAGCTTCAACTCTTCTGGGAAGGCTGTCTACAAGGTTTAGGATGGTGTCTATGGGGATGTTTGACCATTCTTCCAGAAGTGTATTTGTGAGGTTAGGCACTGATGTGGGACAAGAAGGCCTGGCTTGCAGTCTTCGCTCTAAAGTATCCCATAACTGTTCTATTGGGTTGAGGTCAGGACTCAACCTGATAGGGTTGTGCAGGTCAATCAAGTTCCTCCACCCCAAACTCGCTCATCCATGTCTTTATGAATCTTGCTTTGTGCACTGGTGCACAGTCATGTTGGAACAGGAAGGGGTCATCCCCAAACTGTTCCCACAAAGTTGGGAGCATGAAATTGTCCAAAATGTCTTGATATGCTGATGCCTTAAGAGTTCACTTCCCTGGAACTAAGGGACCAAGCACAACCCCTTCAAAACAACCCCACACCATAATGTCCCCTACACCAAATGATTTGGACCAGTGCACAAAGCAAGGTCCATAAAGACATAGATGAGCGAGTTTGGGGTGGAAGAAATAGACTGGCCTGCACAGAGTCCCGACCTCAAACCGATAGAACACCTTTGGGACGAATTAGAGATGAGACTGCGAGCCAGACCTTCTCGTCCACATCAGTGCCTGACCTCACAAATGTGCTTCTGGAAGAATGGTCAAACATTCTCATAGACACACTCCTAAACCTTGTGGACAGCCTTCCCAGAAGAGTTGAAGCTGTTATAGCTGCAAAGGGTGGACTCAATATTGAGCTCCAAGATAATTATTTTACATGCAGGAATCTGTTCTCCAAGCTTTGTTAGGTCCAATTGGGAGCCTAGAATTGGGAGATTTCTTAGCTATCTGGGAGGGAGGAAATCTCCAATACTGGGACCACGTCTTGGAAGCAACCAGAAAGCTGATTGTCCAGGTGTACGCGGGTCTAATAGGAGAGTCAGGACCAGGGTTCTGGGCTCACAAACTGGGAGCCGGCTCCAGAGAGGGAGACAGTCGGTCTCCAGAGGTCTAAGTCTGCAGGAGGCAGTCTGGGCATCCACATCGGCGAGGAGACAGGTGTGACCTGCGATCATGCTACAGCAGATCGCTTACCAGCCAGGAGGGCTGGATACAGTGATAAGCCAGAAGGGCTAGGATATCGCTATAGCCAGGAAGGCTATTGATCGTTATAGCCAGGAGGGCTACTGATCGCTTATGTGCCAGGAGGCTGAGTCTACGATTTCAGGATGTTGATGGTGACAACCCCCTGCGAGGGAAACCCTTTTTATTGTTGTTTTGAACTTTCTTTTAAATAAACATGAGCTATCATGCCCTCAAACAGAGATCCTGGCTGGCGTGAACTCACTAAAAATGTATATACCACAAGAGCTAAGGACGCCTATGCCACAAGTGGTAGAGCTATTGCATTGGGCACAAGACGGTAAAATCTGGGTCCCTGCTCCACCGTGATTTTGTGTCATGTTGGCTGTGTGCGGAAGTGCACCCAGGCAAACAACATTTTGGAGGAGTGCTTTTGGACACCATCCAGATCCCTGCAAAAAATTAGTTCAGCTGTTAAAAGTGAACTGTGATTTGGTGCATGAGACTGCGAAATCTGTGTGTGCAGGTGAGGAGAACATGCAAGGGAAAACAAACAAACCTTAAAAAGACAGTGTTCCATTTTTGGCTGAACAGCACAAGTTGTGTAGTGTAGTGACTGTGAGGATGAAGCAAGAGTGTGAGCCTGCCGGAGAGTATTGCAGACATTTTTTTGCTTCACTTGCTGCACCTAAAGGAGAAGTGTATGCGGTTGCTCCTTACAGCGGTAGTGCAAAGATTGCACCGGTGAAAGTGGTTGTCCGTGGCAACAAGGAATTAATTTGTGTAACAGATTTTTGTAGTCCTATGTCTCCCAAGGATGACATTGTGGCCCATTTGTTAGACTTTGAATTCTGGGCTGTAGTTTAAGGCTGGCCTAGAAACTACTGGGCTGAGTTGGTACAGCCACTTATTACTGAAGAGTGCGAAAAGTATATAGCGGGATGGTTGCTAACAGAGGTGACTATGACAGCTATAAAGCCGCAATCCTGGATAAAGAATGCTGCAAAAATGCCAGAAGGAGTGAGAAACAGGCTCACCCGAAGCATGAGAGGAGTGTGGTCGCCCATAGCAATGCTGATGATGTCAGTCCCAGGAATCACTTGTTCCCTAGGCGTGTTCTAACTGTGTGGGGGCTGGGCTGGCAGGGGCATAACAGATCTAACTGATCCCGGTGACAGGGATCAGTAGATCAGTGTTATGTCCCCTGTCAGAGCGGGGAACTGGCATGTTTACATTGGCGGTTACCCGCTTTTCTCCTATTGTAAGCGATCGAGGGTCGCCGGCAGACATTGAGTCCACCCGACCCACGGGCACACTCTTGGAGCTCGCGGCGGGCATGACAGCGCATCGGCGGTGGCGCCGCGTGTGCGTGAACCGCTGTTTATAGATGGTGATTTGCATTATGCTGCCACATTGCAGCAGTCCAGAAGTGGTTAAGAGGTCCTAGCATGCTTTTTTCTATTACAAGGAATGTTTACATCCTTTGTAATAGGAATAAAAGTGATCTTTTTTTTTTTAAAGGATAGTGTAAAAATAAAAAGTAAAAAAATAAGAAAAAACAGAAACAAACGCATAGGTAAGTCATGCCCGCATATGAAAACGGTGTTCAAACCACACATGTGAGGTATCACTATGACCGTTAGCGCAAGAGCAATAATTTTAGCACTAAACATACTCTGTAACTCAAAACTGGTAACCTGTAGAAATTATTAAACATCGCCGATGGAGATTTTTAAGTGCCAAAGTTTGTCACCATTCCACGAGCGGGCGCTATTTTGAAGCATGACATGTTGAGTATCAATTTACTCGGCATAAAATTATCAATATGGAAAAAAAATTGGGCTAACTTTACTGTTGTCTTATTTTTTACCTCAAACAAGTGATTTTTTTTTTTTTTTTAAAAGGCGCTTGTAAGACCGCTGCGCAAATATGATGTGACATAAAGTATTGCAACGACCGCCATTTTATTCTCTATATTTTTTTTACTATTTTGAGCCAGTTTTCCTAATATAATAATAAAAAATATAACAATAGCTCATGAATTAGAACTGTGCTATCTCATGGGGTTGCTAACAGAGGTGACTATGACAGCTATAAAGCCGCAATCCTGGATAAAGAATGCTGCAAAAATGCCAGAAGGAGTGAGAAACAGGCTCACCCGAAGCATGAGAGGAGTGTGGTCGCCCATAGCAATGCTGATGATGTCAGTCCCAGGAATCACAAGCCAAAAGTATCACCTACAGAGGATTCTGGAAAGCATAAAGCCACACAGCTTCATGGAAAGAAAAGTCAAGGTGTTTGGGAGGGCCAACAAAGAGCAGCTGGGAGAGTGCCATCTCCTTAGGTAACAAGAGAAAGTCGTTAAGTACCATGCCTGGAATGTGGTAAATTGGGACATGATTGTTTGTCATGTCCCTGGTTGTGGGGTGCAGCGGGAGATGATGTTGTGGAGCAAAAGTTTTTGTCTGCAGGCCCAGATTCCTGTGCAAATATGTTTGCAGTCACCCCTAGCAACAGTGAGGAAGTACCTGTTGTGCCTGCAGGGGGTGCTAAGGAGTCAGAAAGGGCTGCTGCAATTTCATCAGTTGACCAGTGAAAGTGCGACAGAGGACTGCTTCGTGAGATGCCGTACTCAAATGAAAATGGTAACCCCAACTACTGCAGTGGATAAGACTGTCTTTACTGAAATTATGTGTGGAAACGCTGAGTTTATGTTGGAAAAGACTGGTGATGAGACTGTCCATGGTGATGTGAGAGTGATCCCAGTTAGTGGGGCCACTAAATATGCTCTTGAGAGTGACTTTTCCCTGTGCAGTACTCTGTACAGTGGGGAGGCAGGGGTTAAAGTCAAACTTGCACCTGTGCATGCTTCGCAAGAGGGAAATAGTGGTGTGTTTAATGTCTCCCAAGTTGGTAGTGGGCTATGACAGCCTGCAAGAGCTAAAAATATATACACCACTCCTGCACCGCCTCTGCCATTGACATGAATGGCCAGCGCTTCTGAAGCGGATGAACACCGCTCCGGGAGCGCCGCGAGTGGGCGATTTTAACTCTTCTGGGAGGTTAAAAGCGCCCCGCTGCTGCCCGAATAATGGCACCAATGCAGATAGCTACCATAATCCCGATATTTTTTTAAATGGCTGGTGGATGGCTTTCAGATAAAAGTGGTCTCTGTGGCAGATTCGTTGCAAGATCACATTTATCGGGGACGGGAGAGTTGCCAACCCCCCTCCTGCCACTTTCCCGTCATCTCCGCCACTTACCGGACCCGCCGGTAGCAGCGGAGACAATCAAGTCCAAGACATTTTTTTTTCAAGTGTCATTTTTTTTATTGCATTTAAGTGTAAAAATTAGATCTGAGGTCTTTTTAACCCCAGATCTCATATTTTAGCACTTCAGCCCCGGAAGGATTTCGCACATTAGGACCAGAGCACTTTTTGTGATTCGGCACTGCGTCACTTTAACTGACAATTGCGTGGTCATGTGACGATGTACCCAAATGAAATTGGAGTCCTTTTTTCCCCATAAATAGAACTTTATTTTGGCGGTATTTGATCACCTCTGCGTCACTTATGATCACCGCTATAAACATAAAAATAACGACAATTTTGCAAAAAAAAAAAAAAATATTTCTTACTTTTTGCTAAAATACATATCCAAAAAAAAATATAAAAAACAAATTTATTAATCAGCTTTGGCCGATATATATTCTTCTACATCTTTGTGGTAAAAGAAAATTGCAATCAGCGTTTATTGATTGGTTTGTGCAAAAGTTGCCTTGTTTACAAACCATGAGAATTAATTTATGGCGTTTTTACTATTTTTTTTTTTTTTACTGGTACTGGTGGCGATCTGTGATTTTTATTGGGACTGTGGTATTGCAGCGGACATGTCGGCCATTTTTGACAGTTTTTTGGGACCATTGACATTTATACAGTGATCAGATCTAGCCACTGGTTACTATATAAATGTCACTGGCAGAGAAGGGGTTAACCTGCATGGGGCAATGAAGGGGTAAACTTGTTCCCTAGGCGTGTTCTAACTGTGTGGGGGCTGGGCTGGCAGAGGCATAACAGATCTAACTGATCCCGGTGACAGGGATCAGTAGATCAGTGTTATGTCCCCTGTCAGAGCGGGGAACTGGCATGTTTACATTGGCGGTTACCCGCTTTTCTCCTATTGTAAGCGATCGAGGGTCGCCGGCAGACATTGAGTCCACCCGACCCACGGGCACACTCTTGGAGCTCGCGGCGGGCATGACAGCGCATCGGCGGTGGCGCCGCGTGTGCGTGAACCGCTGTTTATAGATGGTGATTTGCATTATGCTGCCACATTGCAGCAGTCCAGAAGTGGTTAAGAGGTCCTAGCATGCTTTTTTCTATTACAAGGAATGTTTACATCCTTTGTAATAGGAATAAAAGTGATCTTTTTTTTTTTAAAGGATAGTGTAAAAATAAAAAGTAAAAAAATAAGAAAAAACAGAAACAAACGCATACGTAAGTCATGCCCGCATATGAAAACGGTGTTCAAACCACACATGTGAGGTATCACTATGACCGTTAGCGCAAGAGCAATCATTTTAGCATTAAACATACTCTGTAACTCAAAACTGGTAACCTGTAGAAATTATTAAACATCGCCGATGGAGATTTTTAAGTGCCAAAGTTTGTCACCATTCCACGAGCGGGCGCTATTTTGAAGCATGACATGTTGAGTATCAATTTACTCGGCATAAAATTATCAATATGGAAAAAAAATTGGGCTAACTTTACTGTTGTCTTATTTTTTACCTCAAACAAGTGATTTTTTTTTTTTTTTAAAAGGCGCTTGTAAGACCGCTGCGCAAATATGATGTGACATAAAGTATTGCAACGACCGCCATTTTATTCTCTATATTTTTTTTACTATTTTGAGCCAGTTTTCCTAATATAATAATAAAAAATATAACAATAGCTCATGAATTAGAACTGTGCTATCTCATGGGGAGCTTTCTCCCTCTTTCGCTTGTTCCCCTACTCCTTATCTCCCAGTCTCCAGGGCAGAGTAAATTGCTAGTTCTTTTCCTGATACATAACCAACTTACTTCATACCCGCCTTCTTATCCCCTCTCTTCCTCTCCCCCTTCCTCTCTTCTCCTTTTTACTCATGATTTCCATACCCATCCCTAGTACTTATACAGATTGTCACCGAGTTTGATTGCAACCATCTTCCTCAGCTCCTCCAATGCATGTTTAAGTTGACAACTCTACCATATTCTTTTGTTTTTTTTTGTTTTTTTTGTTTCTTAAAATTTTTATTGAGAAAAATTGTACATACAGGAAAAGTAATGATAGATGTTGTACATACAAAGAAACTTAGAAGAAACATAATTTGGCAAATACTTGAGTAGATAACAATACAGAACATTGAACGTATAAAGTCACAGGTTCCTTAGTCAGGTGTTGTACATTAAAGTATAAGGTAGGGATGAGGGGTAGAAATACTAAAGTTGGTATGGATTTAGGGAGGTTATGATTTACATTTAAATGGGGTTTATAGAGGGATGTGTTATAAGAGGGAAGTTATTTCTACTCTGATCCTGTTTATAGGGAGTCAAGGCGTGAGATTCACCTTCAACGAGTTATATTTAATGTGTGAAAGGGTATGAGCATGAAATATTAAATACTCTGTATTGTTTAGGGGAAGATAGTAAGACGAGAAGATTATTGGTATGTAGAAAGAGGGGGAAAAGGGTAGAGAGGGGGAGAGAGGGAAAGTAGGAAAAAGAAAGGAAGGAGTGGGGTTGTTGTAGCTTATTGCCAGGGTAGGGAGAGGGGGTGTGTATACATGGGAGCAGACATAGGCCAGCTATGTCGCTCCCCCCCTCCCGTGAAGCATATAATGCCGTTGATTTAGTTAGGATTTTATGTACTGGTTATCAAAGGAGGGGTGTTATTCAATGGGTAGAAGCGTGTAGATTTGAATTTTTGCCAGTTGTACCAAGTCGTTGTAAACTTTGTGTGGGTCTCGTGTGAGATGCTGATAAGTTCTTTGATTTTTTCGATGTTATTAATTCTCCGAAACCATTCCTCTCTCGTTGGAATGTTTGGGGATTGCCAGTGATACGGAATACATTGTTTGGCTGTGTTAATCATGAACATTATTAGAGATTTAATGTAACGTTTCTTTGGAATATTGGAACGGTGAAGCAGGTATGTGGCAGGGGAAAATTCCAGCATCTCTGCTGTGACTTGGTGGATTGTGTTGTGTACCATCTTCCAAAACTTTTGAATTCGGGGGCATGACCACCAGATATGAAGAAAGGACCCTATGTCATCCTTACATCGCCAGCATTTGTTTGGAATGGAATTTGAGAATTTATTAAGAAGTTCCGGGGTTCTATATCATCTAGACATGATTTTAAAACTGCACTCCTGAGTAGCAACATTAAGAGAACCTTTGTGGGAATAGGTACATATGTGTTCCCAGTCGTCTGATGATAAGGAGCGTTCAAGGTCTTGTTCCCATGCTCTGCATGCAGAGTCTGAGAATGATGAGAGATTCTCAAATGTAGATGAGTACAGGGCAAAGATGATGTGTCTTTGGGGAGATTTTTTAGAGCAGAGGTCTTCAAGGGTGGATGTTTTCCGAGTCCAGAACGGAATGTTAGAGGATTTGTTTAAGAAATTTCTGACCTGCAAGTAAGTCCAACGAGGGATGTGGTTGGGGAATAGGGTATCATTTAATTCTTCAAATGTTATGAAGGCATTCCTTGTATAGAAATGTGATGCTAGGACGTCTCTATGGGGCCAAATGTTCAGAAGGAAGTTTTTTTTCAGGCCTGGTGGGAAGTCTGGATTCCCTCTCAGGGGGGTTAAGGGGCTGAGCCATGGCTTGGGGTTGGAGTTTTTATTTGTACTATGAAATGCGGCTATGGTGGGGCCAATTAGTGGGTGATGTTTGTTTTGAGGAATGATATGTTGGGGATGTAGCCATGGTAGGTTTCTTAGGCTCTGTGATGAAGTGAGTTGTTCAAGAATGACCCAGTCTTTAACAGAACCGTTTAAGTTCCAATCCACAATACGGGTAAGAAGAGCTGCTAGGTGATACTTACGAAGATCAGGGAGGGCAATACCATCTCTATTTTTAGGAAGGGTTCGTTTGTCAAATCTAATTCTGGGTTGCTTGTTGTGCCAGATAAAAGAAGAACAGAGTTGGCCAAAAACTCTACCATATTAGATAGCTGATATTACCAACCAGCACCCGCACTTGTGTGGGTTGCCCAACTACTTTCATGTATACTGTGTACTGGATGGCTTCTTCATTGTCTACCTGTTCTTATGTCTTCTGTTAAAACCAATAAACATCTTTGACAAAGAAAAAAATATAATAATAATAAAAATACCAGGGGATATCCATTACCATTTACCACCAAATGAAAGCCCATTTTGTCCTGAAAAAAATGTGGTATAATCCACCTGGATGCAGAAAGTAGTTGTGATGATGTACAGTTTTACTAACACATGTCAAAGTTGCAAAATTATGCTTAGGCATTACGATTTGTTTTACCCTTAGGCACGAAGGGATTAATAGAACATGCATTTTATTTAGTGACGCAAATGTATATTCCTTTTATTATGTAGGTATGTAAAAAAGCTTTTATATAAATGTGGAGGATTTATTTGTTTTGATCTGAACACTGCATGCTGTAGGTGAGGAGCGCTTTACTATTTTTGAGTTAATAATAAATAAGTAAGAAGTAAATGCAAAGAGGATGCATATACATAATGTAAAAACTAGATATTTGGCTAAATTTCAAAAATAATTTCTTTATTTATCTTTAAAGTAAAGAGGCAAAGGTTGATTCATTTTTACCTGTGTATATATCTGGCAACTTCTACTTTGTCATTGTCTAAGCACCTATAAGTAATACTGCAAATCCATTACCAGCAGGCCAATAGCTTGTTTAAGCAGTATATGCAGCTTTCAGCTACAAGGAATAAGACATTTGTCAACAATACAGCCTAACAATACCACTGATTTTAAATGCTTCACAATGCATTGGATATGTTTCCCAACCTCATCCAATGTAATGCCGTTTCCATTTTGTTATGAAATCCAGACACAGTTAAATGCGACAACGCCAGTGACGTTCTGTTTTCCAACAACACAATTGCATCCGTGTTTTATTTGTTGACTTTTCTATTGGTGTAGAACATTGCTATAAAAATACAAGTAAATTCTTTGCTCTGAGATGAGCAAGCAAGCCTAGGCAGATCAATAAAATACTTGTAGACCAGCCGAGGCACTGGATAATACCCCACTGTATACATGCACCATTAACCTTTAAGCTTTTCTTTACCTGCTAGTCAAAAGCTGTGAATTGTCTGCAGTACCAACTTATGAAAGGAAATTGTGTTCACAGACACAAGGAGTTGGAACATCACTATAAAAGAACTGCCACTTCTTTGTTGTGCTAATATTATCATACACAGAGATCACAGCAAAGGGAGATGGAAAGTGACCTTTTGAACACAAATATAACAAAAACTTCAATATAATATATTCACTCTGTCTGGAACTATCTCCACACCTCCTACCAGACAATGACAAGCATTCACAAAAACGCATTTGGTTTTCTGGGAAAGAAAACTAACAGGGAAAACTTTCCTGCTGGAATGGAATAATAGTATATAAAATCTCAATAATAATTAGGTTGTAGACTGACATTTTGCAGATAGCCATGACTTATATCAGCTAGAACTGCTATAATCAAAATGTTGCCTGGAGTGGTGGGCCATTTTCATTATTTTACACATATATACAATTGTTTAAATTGTGTTTTTTTTTAACCACTTCCATACAGAACACTTACACCCCCTTCCTTCCCAGACCAATTTTCAGCTTTCAGTGCTCTCACACTTTAAATGACAATTACTCAGTCATGCTACACTGTACCCAAACAACATTTTTATCATTTTTCTTCTGACAAATAGAGATTTATTTTGGTGGTATATAATCACTGCTGGGTTTTTTATTTGTTTCAATATAAGCGAAAAAGTAGCGAAAATTTTGAAAAAAAAACACATTTTGTTTTAGTTTGTATTGAAAAATTTTGCAAAAAAGTATTTTTTCTTCATAAATTCGGGCCATAATTAATACTGCTACATATCTTTGGTAAAAATAACCCAAATTAATGTATATTATTTATTCTCTGTGAAAGTTATAGAGTCTACAAGCTATGGTGCAAATCATTGAAAATTGATCACACCTGATGTACTGACCACCTATCTCAATTCTTGAGATCCTAACAAGCCAGGAAAGTACAAATACCCCCCCAAATTACCCCTTTTTGGAAAATAGGCATTCCAAGGTATTTAGTAAGGGGCATGGTGAGTTTTTTGAAGTTGTAATTTTTTTTTCCACAATTCTTTGCAAAATTAAGAATTTTTTATTTTTTTTTACACGAAAGTGTTAAACAACAAGTTATTTCTCACACACAGCATATGCATACTTGCAATGACACCCCAAAATACATTCTGCTTCTCCTCCTGAGTATGGCGATACCCCATGTGTGATACCCCATGTCTTGGATGTATGGGAGGAGTTGGATTGTAGTCACTGACTCTGGTATTCCTCTGATCTTAAGGTTGTTCCTCCTGGATCTGTCTTCTAAATTGGCAAATTTGTCCTTTATCCAAAGGATTTCATCTCCGCGCGCACTATGTGCATCAACCATGGTGTTATAGGAGGTACAGTAGTCCCCCATCACTTTCTCTACATGATCAACCCTTTGTCCCAGCTCCTGTACTTCTAGCTGACACTGCTTGACTGTGTGTAACATGTCATTGTGGAGGGATGATCTGAGTGACATTAACATGTCTTTTAGGACCGTATCTGATGCAGCCTGTCCAGAAGTAGGGAACCCTGAAATGGGGTCTTGTGTTGTGGGTGTGGTAGGCCTCACCGTGGCCTGTGGTCCACTCACCTCCATGTCAGGTAGCCAAGAGGTGCCTCCTGGGGAGGCTATTCTCTGCTTAACCTTGGCCGGGCTTCTGGTAGTGGGTGTTGAGACTACAGAAGAGGTCCCGCTGTCCAGGTGGTCTGGTCTGAGCCCTGGTCCGTGCCCTGGTGAGCTGGAAAGGGAGGCTGCGGCCTGCGTATTTCTCCTCGTGGCAAGGGCTCCACCGCCATTTTGTTGTGGCCTACCCTGTGTTGCCGTGTTGCCTTAGGAGTTTATGTGAAATCTCTATTAACAGCTGTAAAATATTGTAATTATGAATATATATATATTAGAGCTAATATCTTACTATTCTTGTATGTCAAAAGCTTTTCTCAGACGTTTTGGGGCTTATACTTGTGTGTAGTGTTGAGCAAACCCGGACTGTAAAGTTCGGGTCCGTACCGAACTTTTAGGTGTCCGGTACCCGAACCCGGACTTTTCAAAAAAAGTCCGGTTTCGGGTCCGGGGTTCTGGTATTTTACTCCACGTGTTGAAAAGCTGCCGAGGGCAGCCAATCAACAAGTGTTTCACTGGTTTTCCCTAGAAGCCATCACAGCCATGCCTACTAATGGGATCCAGCCTCTATGTGGGGCTGAAGTCACCGTGCTGCATGTCATATGCTCTCAGGATAGTTTAGGGAGAGGATGCTGCTGGCTCTGTTAGGGACAGATTGCAGAACATCTCATTCTGCATTACTGAACGATCTGATTGTGGACTAGGGAGAGATACTAGTACTGCTGCTTTGAGGGAGGGAGAGATACTAGTACTGGTGCTTTGAGAGACAGATTGCAGACCTCATCCTGCTGCACAGAACGATCTGACTGGACTAGGGAGAGATACTAGTACTGGTGCTTTGAGAGACAGAGTTCATACCTCATCCTGCTGCACAGAACTATCTGATTGTGGACTAGGGAGAGATAATAGTACTGGTGCTTTGAGGGAGGGAGAGATACTAGTACTGGTGCTTTGAGAGACAGATTTCACACCTCATCCTGCTGCACAGAACGATCTGACTGGACTAGGGAGAGATACTGGTACTGGTGCTTTGAGAGACAGATTTCACACCTCATCCTGCTGCACAGAACGATCTGACTGGACTAGGTAGAGTCTGTTGCTTTAAGGGAAAGATTATTCTTCTAAAATCATCTCCAAGTTGTACAGGGAAAGGTTCCAGCTATTTCTTTAAGGGAAAGATTAGTGTTCTAAAATCATCAAATTTTACAGGGAAAGGTTCCAGCTGTTGCTTTAAGGGAAAGATTAGCGTTCTAAAATCATCATGAAAGTGTGTGTGAAAACCCCTATATCAGCCACAAATTGTGTGTTTTAAAACACTAATATGGCTT
>BLSH010392446.1:166453-177236 GCA_018402905.1 Glandirana rugosa
TTAGACAGAGAGTTTCGTGGTCATGATCATAGAGAGGGAGGGAGTTTCGTCGTCATGATCATAGAGAGGGATCAGGTGTTAGTCTAGCAAGTCATTACGTCTTACTCGGAGGGAGAGATACTAGTACTGGTGCTTTGAGAGACAGATTTCACACCTCATCCTGCTGCACAGAACGATCTGACTGGACTAGGGAGAGATACTGGTACTGGTGCTTTGAGAGACAGATTTCACACCTCATCCTGCTGCACAGAACGATCTGACTGGACTAGGTAGAGTCTGTTGCTTTAAGGGAAAGATTATTCTTCTAAAATCATCTCCAAGTTGTACAGGGAAAGGTTCCAGCTATTTCTTTAAGGGAAAGATTAGTGTTCTAAAATCATCAAATTTTACAGGGAAAGGTTCCAGCTGTTGCTTTAAGGGAAAGATTAGCGTTCTAAAATCATCATGAAAGTGTGTGTGAAAACCCCTATATCAGCCACAAATTGTGTGTTTTAAAACACTAATATGGCTTCTCTCCGTCTGAGATAGCCTTTTTCAATACAATTTAATGATGATTTTAAAACACTAATATGGCTTCTCTCCGGCTTAGATAGCCTTTTTCCATACAATTTAATGATGATTTTAAAACACTAATATGGCTTCTCTCTGGCTTAGATAGCCTTTTTACATACAATTTGATGATGATTTTAAAACACTAATATGGCTCCCTGCGACTGATATAGGGGTTTCCCACACAATTTGAAGATGATTTTAGAACACTGATCTTTCCCTTAAAGCAACAGCTGGAGGCTTTCCCTGTACAACTTGGAGATGATTTTAGAATCTAAAATCATCTCCTAGTCCTATAGGGAGAGGTTCCTATTGTTGCTTAAAGGGACAGATTATTGTTTCTTGCACAAAATTAAAAAGTGCATTCTACATTGCTGGTTTTAAAAAAAACCCCAAAAATTCCAAAAATAAAAAAAACAATGTTGGCTACCTCCTTCTCCTCCACTACCACTTTCACCGCCTCCTCAACCTCCAATGCCACATCCACCTCCATTTTTGATTTTTTTATGTGATTTTAGCTTAAAAAATATTTTAAGTTATTTCCCTAGCCCCATTTCTTTGTAGGGCAATTGCCCTACTCTTATCCCCATTTTCCTTCCTTTTGCAGACCTCTAGGGCTTTCCAGGACTTTGTTACAGCCATTTTTGTGCCTAAACGTACCGGTCCCCATTGATTTCAATGGGGTTCCAGGTCCGTACCAACGTTCGGGTCCAGTCCGGACCCGAACCCGGACTTTGTCCCGAAGTTCAGCTGAACCAGCAGAACCCGAAATTCCAGAGGTTCGCTCAACTCTACTTGTGTGTCTAAACAATGGGATCCAGATCCCTTTGTTCTCACTTCAAAGGATCCCTCGTTTAGATATGCAATGAAGGTGGCCAGCTTGTCCTCACTACTCAAATTCCCTGAAAATGTAGTTGCATTAAAGGGGCCGACTTAGGCCAACTATAGGAATGGAGGATTAGCCAATCATAAAGGAATAGGGAAGCCCACCAATCAGGGTCATTTCAGGCCAACCAATCAGGCACCGGCCTAGAATGATATACCCGGACTAGAGGGGAAGAAAGACGCTCTCTTTTTGGAATGATAGCCAGCCGAATGGGGCTGCCGTGTGCAGCAGCATGGTAACTATGGCCTATTTGATGGACTTATATGTTAGGGGTTTGACTGTTTATTTATGTTTGTTGTAAGGAATATAACCTAATTCCTATAGTTTAACCTATGTGTTTCTTCATATGCAAGGTTTAATAGATAGATTGCTGTAGATTCTTTAGATCTCCATACTATTTACTAATACAATTATACATATATCACTTATGGTCAAAGAACTTTAATTTTACCCATATCATCTAAGAAGAGATATTAAACCTCAAATATAACTTACGGGTAACACCTGCACCGCCGCTAGTTGAATCGGTGGCTCCTTTCTCCTCCTCATCATTCCCGAGCGGTGCCTGGGTGTTCTTGGCCTGGGTGGAGGTGTCCAAGTTAGCTGAGAGCTCCCGTAACAGCTGTTTGTCCCGGCGGTCTGAGGGAGCTAGACGTCCACATTGGAGCTCAGACTCCATGCCCCCCCTTGTGCATCATATTTAGAAGAGGCTTTCTTCTGGGATGACAGCCATGTGGACCAATTTGATGCAGTGTGCGGTGTATGGTCTGAACACTGACAGGCTGACTCCTCACCCCTTCAACCTCTGCAGTAATGCTGGCAGCACTCATACGTCTATTTCCCAAAGACAACCTCTGGATATGACGCTGAGCACATGCACTCAACTTCTTTGGTCGACCATGGCAAGGCCTGTTTTAAGTGGAACCTGTGCTGTTAAATGGCTGTATGGTTTTGGCCCCTGTGCTGCAGCTCGGTTTCAGGGTCTTGGCAATCTTCTTATAGCATAGGCCATCTTTATGTAGAGCAACAATGATTTTTTTCAGATCCTCAGAGAGTTCTTTGCCATGAGGTGCCATGTTGAACTTCCAGTGACCAGTATGAGAGAGTGAGAGCGATACACCAAATTAAGCACACTTGCTCCCCATTCGCACCTGAGGCCTTGTAACACTATTGAATCATGTGACTCCAGGGAGAGAAAATGGCTAATTGGGCCCAATTTGGACATTTTCACTTACTGGTGTACTCACTTTTGTTGCCAGCACTTTAGACATTAATGGCTATGTGCTGAGTTATTTTGAGGGGACAGCAAATGTACATTGTTATCAAGCTCTACACTCACTACTTTACATTGTAGCAAAGTGTAATTTCTTCAGTGTTGTCACATGAAAAGATACAATACAATATTTACAAAGGGGGTGAGGGGTGTACTCACTTTTGTGAGATACTGTACAGTTGTGCTCATAAGTTTACACATCCTGGCAGAATTTATGATTTCTTGGCCATTTTTCAGAGAATATGAATGATAACACAAAAACATTTTTTTCACTCACCATTTATTATCAATCAACTGTGTTTACTCTTTTTAAATCATAATGACAACAGAAACTACCCAAATGACCCTGATCAAAAGTTTACATACCCTGGTGATTTTGGCCTGATAATATGCACACAAGTTGACACAAAGGGGTTTGAATGGCTATTAAAGGAAACCATCCTCACCTGTGATCTGTTTGCTTGTAATTAGTGTGTGTGTATAAAAGGTCAATGAGTTTCTGGACTCCTGACAGACCCTTGCATCTTTCATCCAATGCTGCACTGACGTTTCTGGATTCTGAGTCATGGGGAAAGCAAAAGAATTGTCAAAGGATCTACAGGAAAGGGTAGTTGAACTGTATAAAACCGGAAAGGGATATAAAAAGATATCCAAGGAATTGAGAATGCCAATCAGCAGTGTTCAAACTCTTATCAAGAAGTGAAAAATGAGGGGTTCTGTTGAAACCAAACCACGGTCAGGTGGACCAACTAATATTTCAGCCATAACTGCCAGGAAAACTGTTCAGGATGCAAAGAAAACTCCACAAATAATTTCAGGTGAAATACAGGACTCTCTGAAAAGGGGGAGAGTGGTTTGGAACTTTGATGAAGCATGCATCCTGGAAGCAAATACCATTCTAGATAAGTAGTATATGTATTTTATTGCACAGGGCGTCAAACAATAAATCACAATATCATAAATACACAATGAAAGCACAAGTTCATGTATGTACACACATATGGCAGGGCACAATTGACAATTGAAAAATACATGATTGATATTGTCATAGTGTAAAATATATAATCCATCTGAAACAGTACAGTAAAAACCTGAAAGTCAAAAAATCAATATATTTCTGTATTGTAAACACATGATAGGATATAAATAGACAATAAGTAGGATTGATGGACTGTGGGGGGAAAAAAGAAGTATCAAAAAATCCACCCATACATAAAAGGTATCTGTGACTGTAATGTAATTTGTGATGGCAAATGCTGAAGGCAGGCCGTAATTAATGTCTAACATGGGAGCTGAGGAGGTACAAAATTGTGGCGAGGCAACAGAGCAGCTACAGATGGGGACACGGTCAAGAGTGTGGTCACCACCAGACTATCCATAAAAGTGCCACATAGATCACTTTAGGGATCTGTGAAAAAAAGATGTCTATATATATTTGTGTATATGAATGAAAGTGTCTTTATGTGAAAAGGGTAGTTATGGATAGCTAGTGCCTGAATGAAATGGTGCTAGTATAAAAGATATGATGAAGTATGAGAAGGCATAAAAAAGAAAAAGAAAAACGTAAACGTGAAAAGAGAACTAGTCCTAAGGAAAAATGTGCTCCGAAGGGAGAAGCTGAAAAACACTACCTAGATTGACAGAGTGAAAAACTTCCTTCAATGGTGGTACAAAGCTAATCATCAGCCACAACCCAAAGCAGGAGTGCTCATGCCTTAAAAAGGGAAAGATAAATACTCCACTGCAGCCAACTAGGACAGCCAATGTCACGCTGGTGACCAATTGGGAGAAAGGCGCCATCACCAGAGCATGTTCCACCTGGCGATGGGCGCCAAACAACCCCCTCATGTGGACGGAAAGTAGGAATATTCCAAACGCCAGTGCACTGACACCAGCAGGAAGCCAGCGTCTTGCGTATGGCGCTAGGGGGCGTGGCGTCGATGCGCTGCAAAGCTTCCGCCTGAACCCCAAAAAGGGGTTTGGGACTTAAATGAAGCATGCATCCTGGAAGCAAATACTATTGTAGATAAGTAGTAAATGTATTTTATTGCACAGGGCATCAAACAATAAATTACAGTATCAAATATATAATAAAAGCACACGTTTATATATATACACACATATGGCAGGACACAACTGACAAAGTGGGTGACAAAGTAAAAATACATGATTGATATTGTCATAGTGTAAAATACATAATCTGTGGTGTGGCTGTTTCAAGATGCACAATAAGGAGGCACTTGAAGAAAGATGGGCTGCATGGTCGAGTCGCCAGAAGAAAACCATTAATATGCAAATACCACAAAGTATCCAGCTTACAATACGCCAAACAGCACATAGACAAGTCTCAAAACTTCTGCCACAATGTCATTTGGAGTGATGAAGACAAAATTGAGCTTTTTGGCTACATTTGGAGAGGAGTCAACAAGGCCTATGATGAAAGGTACACCATTCCTACGGTGAACCACAGAGGTGGATCGCAGATGTTTTGGGGATGTGTGAGCTACAAAGGCACTGGAAATTTGGTCAAAATTGATGTCAAGATGAATGCAGTATGTTATCAAAAAATACGGGAGGAACATTTGCATTCATCAGCAAGGAAGCTACACATGGGACATACTTGGACATTCCAACATGACAATGATCCAAACCACAAGGCCAAGTCAACTTGTCATTGGCTACAGCAGAATAAAGTGAAGGTTTTGGAGTGGCCATGTTAGTCTCCTGACCTCAATATCATTGAGCCACTCTGTGGAGATCTCAAACATGCAGTTCATGCAAGACAGCCCAAGAATTTCCAGGATCTGGAGGCTTTTTGCCAAGAGGAATGGGCAGCTTTACCATCTGAGAAGATAAAGAGCCTCATCCACAAATACCACAAAAGACTTCAAGCTGTCATTGATGTTAAAGGGGGCAATACATGGTATTAAGAACTGGGGTATGTAAACTTTTGATCAGGGTCATTTGGGTAGTTTCTGTTGTCATTATGATTTATAAAGAGTAAACACAGTTGATTGATCATATTCTCTGAAAAATGGCCAAGAAATCATAAATTCTGCCAGGGTATGTAAACTTATGAGAAAAACGATATATATAATACACTGCATTCAGTGTAGACTATATATACAGCTCATTCAGTGTATAGTATATAGAGTCTGTTCAGGCAGTGTAAGAATATATATGTACAGTGTGATGGACTCCGAACTGTTGGGTATTTCGGCCTAGAAACTGCTTCCCAAGTCATGTAACACGAGACCAATAGATCTGGCTATAGTCCCCCCAAGAACCAGTCAACACCAGTCTTGGAGTACACCAGAAATAGAACTAACTTTATTTAAAAAAACACTGAATTTATACAGAAAACCATCAGATAAGGGCTAATCCTATTATCATAACAATGCAAATGTAACCAGAAACATAAATGAACATGAGCTGATTAACTAGTCATTTAACCAGCCTAGGAGGCATCTAGGGCAGACTTGTCGTCTCCTAGATCAGAAGACCATAGCTGAGTTAATTAGCACAATAAATACAGGTGGCTTGAGTTGATGACATCAATGTCTGCTTTGAGTCCCAGTTTGAAAACAGTCACTATTGGCAGTCAGACAGTTAGGCCCTATACAGGGATCTCAGAGTCTGTATGTCTTGGGGAGACATGAACTTGAATCCAAAGTAACATTACTCCAGGCATACACCTCACAAAGAGTAGTGTTCCCTTAAAAGTCAGGGCCCATAGTCAATGGGAAAGAGGCTAGCATTCTGTGCCCTCCTAGAGCCTCTGTCCCGGGTGAGTCTATCACATACAGTATATAGTATATATATATATATATATATATAAAATACGCTGCATTCAGTGTAGACTATATATACAGCATAGTTACAGTGCTCTGCCACCACCAACACCCAAGGCCCAATTTTCTGCACCTGTTTGCCTGGGGCATGTCATTACAATTTTTTAAATAAATTACAACAGCGGGCCCGGTCATGTGTCCAACAAGGGTAATTGTGAGGGATTACAGTGTTCTGCCACCACCAACACCCAAGGTCCAATTTTTCTGCACTTGTTTGCCTGGGCATGTCATTACAATTTTTTTAATAAATTACAACAGCAGGGCCCGTTCCTACACCCAACAAGAGTAATTGTGAGGGGTTACAGTGTTCTGCCACCACCAACACCCAAGGCCCATTTTTTCTTTACTTGTTTGACTGGGTCATGTCATTACAATTTTATAGAGAGCAGTCCCTGTGGTATATGTAATACAGTCCAGACTATACGGTGCAGTCAGTGTAGTATATATAACACAGTGTATTGAAGTGGTTAAGGGGAACCCTATGACAGAATTAGGAAAAAAAACGGCATGCCCCCCACCCCCCAAATACATACCAGGCCCTTCGGTATTGATTTTAACCACTTCAATACCGGACGTTTATACCCCCTTCCTGCCCAGACCAATTTTCAGCTTTCGGCGCTCTCACACTTTGAATCTCAATTACTCTCTCATGCTACACTGTACCCAAACAAAATTTGTATCATTTTTTCACACAAATAGAGCTTTCTTTTGGTGGTATTTGTGATGGGCAGGTGACAGGTACTCGGGTACTCTGATGGACAGGTGACGGGTACTCTGATGGACAGGTGACAGGTACTCGGGTACTCTGATGGACTGGTGACAGGTAATTGGGTACTCTGATGGACAGGTGACAAGTACTCGGGTACTTTGATGGGCAGGTGACAGTTACTCAGGTACTTTGATGGGCAGGTGACAGGTACTCGGGTACTTTGATGGACAGGTGACAGGTTCTCAGATACTTTGATGGACAGGTGACAGGTACTCTGATGGGCAGGTGACAGGTACTCGGGTACTCTGATGGGCAGGTGACAGGTACTCGGGTACTTTGATGGACAGGTGACAGGTACTCGGGTACTCTTATGGGCAGGTGAGAGGTACTCGGGTACTTTGATGGACAGGTGACAGGTACTATGATCGGCTGTGACAGGTACTCTGATGGGGTGGTGACAGGTCCTCTTTATTGGGGGAGGGTGATCAGTGTGCTTGGTGTACAGTAAGCGATAACAAGCTGTTACCGCAATCTCCCTGTCACACACGATCGGTGTGTGACAGGGAGAACCGCGGTAACAGCTCGTTACCGCGGTTTGTTTACATCACATGACCGGCTGTAATTGACACAGCCGGTCACTTGGTAAAGAGCCAAATCTATTGGCTCTTTACATGGATCGGAGCTGGGCTTTGTCCGAGGGACAAGCCTCAGCTCCGATCGCCGCGCTGCGAGCCCCCAGGGGCGAGCACGAGCGGCGTGCACGTGAGGCCCATTTGTGACTGGCTGTGATTGGACACAGCCGGTCACGGGGTAAAGAGCCAATTTTATTGGCTCTTTACCCCAATCTGGGGGGACAAAACCCCCGGCAGATGAGCGATCCGTGATCGCCGCTGTGCGGGCCCCTGGGGGCCCGCAGTAGCGGCGATAAGCGGTGGACGTCATATGACATCCATCCGGATCGAGGAGCAGTCCCTGCCGACGTCATTTTACAATGACTCGGTAGGGAAGTGGTTAAGGTGAACACCGCACCAAAATTTAAAAAAAAAATTGTGTGGGGGCCTCCCGCAAAAAACAAAACCAGGCCCCTTGGGTTTGGTATGGATTTTAACTACTTACCGATCACCCATCGTCATTGCACGTCGGTACTTTGATGTGGAATACCGTTGTTATGGTAGCAGATAGCTACCATAACCCTGGAATTGTCTGAAAAGGCGGGCGGTCCGCTTTTGGATAAAAATGGCCTCTGTGGCGGATTCGCCACAAGATCACTTTTCTTGGGGGCGGGAGAGGCCCCCCCATGCTCACTGAAGGTAAGATGGCCACCACTCGGCTCCATAACACTAATACACTCCTTTTTTGGTGAATTGGTAAGGGTACAATGTATTATTATTATTATTATAATACAGGATTTATACAGCGCCAACAGTTTGCGCAGCACTTTACAATATAAAGAGAGACATTACAGCAACAGTACAATTCAAAACAAGAGGGTTAGAGGGGCCCTGTTCCTGCGATCTAAGGGGGGGGGGGGGGCTGGTGAAACAAAAGATAGGGATTGTGAGGGATGAACTGCTGAGGGGACTAGAAGATTCTGTTGTTAGCTGGAAGCTGGATAGGTCTCCCTGAAGAGATGCGTTTTCAGGGATCACCTAAAAGTAGACAGAGTAGGAGATAGGCAAACAGATTGGGGTAGAGCGTTCCAGAGGATGGGAGAGGCTCTGGAGAAGTACTGGAGATGAACATGGGAGGAGGAGACAAGGGAGATAGAGAGCAGAAGGTCTTGGGAGGAGCGAAGAGGACGGTTTGAGCGATATTTGGAGATAAGATTGGTGATGTAGCTTGGGGCAGAATTGTAAATGGCTTTGTATGTCATGGTTAGGGTTTTGAATTTTATTCTTTGGAAAATGGGAAGCCAGTGGATGGATTGGCAGAGAGGAGTGGCGGACACATAACGGTTCACAAGGTGGATGAGTCTGGTGGCAGCATTCATGATAGACTGAAGAGGGGATAGCTTGCAGAGAGGTAGGCCAATTAGGAGGGAGTTACAATAGTCAAGGCGAGCAATAACAAGGGAGTGAATAAGTTGCTTAGTAGTGTCAACGGTTAGGAAGGGACGTATTTTGGAGATGTTTCGGAGGTGAAGTCTGCAGGATTTGGATAGTGATTGGACTTGGGGCTGAAAGGACAGGTCAGAGTCTAGGATTACACCTAGTACCTTGGCATGAGGGGAGGGACTGATAGTTGTATTATTGATCTTGACTAGAGAAGTCAAGGGGAGGGGCACAGGCTGGAAAAAAATTATGAGCTCAGTTTTAGAAAGATTGAGTTTGAGGAAGAATCCCCATACTCATTCACATGGGGGGTCGGATCCTGGGGGCCCCCTTATTAAAGGAGGCTTCCAGATTCCGATAAGCCCCCCGCCCGCAGACCCCCACAACCACAGACCAGGGTTGTGGGGAAGAAGCCCTCCTCCCCATCAAAATGGGGCATGAGGCCTGGTACGGTTCAGAAGGGGGGGGACGCTCCTGCCCTGCCAGGTTGCGTGCTTGGATAAGGGTCTGGTATGGATTTTTGGGGGGGCATGCCATTTTTTTTAATTTGGTGCAGGGTTCCCCTTAAAATCCATACCAGACCTGAAGGGCCTGGTACGGACTTTGGGGGGACACCCACACATTTTTTTTTTTAACCACTTGCCGACCGCCGATCGGAGATTGACGGCGGCAAAGTGGCTCTGTAACGCAAAACGCCGTCATACGACGGCGGCTGCGATACAGAGATACTGTGAGCGCGCGCGCGCCGCCAGAGGCGCGCGCGCGCGCTCACTGTGTTCGGGGGGGGCCAGGTAGCGGGTGCGGCGGCTTCGATTGCCGCCGGCCACCCGCGATGCCCCCCCCGGAGCGAATGAGCGGAGGTCCGTGTATGTAAACACGGACCTCCGCTCTGTGTGAGGGGGAAGGGAAGTGATCACAGCCTTCTCGTACATGAAGGCTGTGACCACTTCCTTTCCCCAGCTAGGTGGGTCCCCCTACAGTAAGAACACGCCCAGGGAACACATTTAACCCTTAGAGCTCCCCCTGCAGGTTAACCCCTTCACTGCCAATGGCATTTACACAGTAATAAGTGCATTTTTATAGCACTGATCGCTGTATAAATGCCAATGGTCCCAAAAAAGTGTCAAAATGTTCCGACATGTCCGCTGAAATATCGCAGTACCGCTAAAAATCGCAGATCGCCGCCATTTTTAGTAAAAAATAAAAAAAAAATAAAAACCCCAGAAATGAATTCTCATCATCCGTAAACGCGACCACTTTTGCGCAAACCAATCAATAAACGCCGATTGCGATTTTTTTTATCGCAAATATGAGGAAGAATATAAATCGGCCAAAAACGGTGAAAAAAAATGTTTTTTTATATTTTTTTTTGGATTTGTATTTTAGCAAAAAGTAAGAAATTTGGGTTTTTTTGCAAAATTGTCGCTCTTCTTTTGTTTATAGCGGCGATCAGAAATGACGCAG
>BLSH010392446.1:197805-212023 GCA_018402905.1 Glandirana rugosa
ATTTAACTAGTAAAAAAGTCCTCGTCACTAAAATTATTACGAATTTCATTTTGTTTTTACTTTATCAGGAAATTGGTGGAGTCCTGGCGGGTGGCAGTTTACTGCCGCCTCGCCTGGACGATAACGAGGCCCACCTGCAGTATACTGCAGGAGGGAAATTCGGCCCTAACGCACGCTAGTCCGCGCGTGTAGGACCGAGACAGTGCGGCGAAGCGGCTGTCCCCACTTGTCGGTAACCAATACCGACAAGTGGTTCACTAGCCGGCACTGCTTCAGTGTCGACTAGTGTTTACCGTGCGGGCGACAAGCGTGCCGCGTACGCGCGCTAGCCCTCACGCGACGCGCACGCGCAGCCACCGCCGCACAAGGACCCCTTGTGACGGACAGTGGCTGTTAGATCACAGCCGATCACAAGGTATCAGCCGCCGGCCGGCGGCTGATACCAGTGTCGGTGACAGGCAGTGTTCCCCAGGAACACGCCGCCACCGACGCGCACGCGCAGCGCACTCCCGATCGCGCGCATGCGCCGTGCGAACAGCGGGCGTGCCATTTGTGATCAGCTGTGACTTCGTCACGGCCGATCACTTGGTGAACAGCCATAACCAATGGCTGTTCACCCCTGTCGGCGAAGCGGCGTGACAGAGCCAGGATGTGCGCGCCTGATCGCACGCAATCCCGGCTTAAAGGGAGGACGTCATATGACGTCCACCCGGAGCAATAGCAGGTCCGCTCCGCCGTCATTTGACGGTGGGCGGTCCTGAGGTGGTTAAAGGACTATTTCATTTTTGTTTTACTTTAAGCATTATTAAAATCACTGCTCCTGAAAAAATGATCAATTTAAAAACTTTTTTTTACATTGATACATGTCCCCTAGGGAAGGACCCGGGTCCCCATACACTTTTTATGGCAATAACTTGCATATAAGCCTTTAAAATGAGCCTTTTTGATTTTTCATGTTCGGTCCCATAGACTTTAACGGTGTTCGAATGTTCGGACAAATTTTTTGTCTGTTTGCATGTTCTGGTGCGAACTGAACTGGGGGATGTCCGGCCCATCCCTAATTAAGAGGGCTCCCTTCTTGTATGTCTTATATTTCAGTTAAGCAGGCCATTAAATGATACAAAAGGATGACCTTTGTTTCAGATAAGAGAAGACCTATTTCTCTTGAACATCATTGTGGTCTTTGTGTAGCAAGGCCAGCAGTTTTTTCTTCTGCCTATGAAGCTTCCCTTTTTAGGACAGCTTTGGTCCTCACATTTTTTGGGGCATTTCACATCTCGGAGCTAGTGCCGGGAAAGAAAAATGGCTGCTTGGGTATCCGTTATGATCAAGTGGTAGAACAAACAGCTGTTTCTCTTGAAAATCTTTGTGGTCTTTGTGTAGCAAGGCCAGCAGTTTGTTCCTATGCCTATGAAGCTTCACTTTTTAGGACATGCTTTTGTCCTCACATTTTTTGGGGCGTTTCACATCTCAGAGCTAGTGCCAGGATAGAAAAATGGCTGCTCAGGTATCCTTTATGATCCAGTGGTGGAAGAAGTGGTGGAGCTGTTTGCATTCTGTTAAAGCATTCTAAATCGGATCCTTGTGATAGAGGCACATGGATTACCTTCCGGGCTCATGAAAATAAATTAGTGTGCCTGTGGACAGCAGTTTGGCAGTTTTTGGGGGTCTGGCCTTGAGTTTTTGAGCATTTGCTCATCCATTTAGATTTAGCACCTCTTACAAAGTACCAGTTTGCCTTTATTTATCATTTTACAATTGTAATTTCTCCTCCCATTCCTTTAGAATAGGCACAGCTTCAGAAACAGCCAGAAGGGGTTTGTAGGAGTTGGCTATTAAAGAAATGGGGAGGTGGAAGTCAAAATGTTTTAAATTGTATGTGAAACCTAATTTTTTGTTTAATTTTCTCAGGCTTACGTCGCACTGTTTTGATTCTGGGACATTAGTTTATATTTGTTGGGCATGTAAAAGAGCACCTCAACGTAGTTGCTCACTGAATTTGTCCTTCCATCCAGAATCCTTTATGCTTTTTGGATGGGAGTAAGAGGCCTCCAGTGGTACCAGTTATATTTTTCACTTGTCAAGGTAAGTTCAGGTTTGACTCCCGCCTTCAATTTTAGTTATTCATTTAGGGAGTAACGATTTATATTAATATATTAGAACATTAGACTTGTTCTTTATGATCAAACGGGATATCCATCATGTCACAATTACTTCTCCAGGTATGACTATTGTATTTTCGGAAATCAGTCCATGTTTCCATTGTTTGACTGTCCTTGCCTCAGAGGAGGGTTATGGAAAATATGAGGAAAATAATTAATAGGGCTATGCAAAAATACATGTACATTATTGGTGGTTTATTGTATCAGCACATAGATCTGGAGGGTGAAATCCTGGGGCTGTACAGGCAAGATGGGGTTCACCTTTCAGATGTGGGTCTCGACATATTTAATCTTGGCCTACAGTGCAGTATTGAGATGGCAGTTGTGGGGGTATTCAGGTCTTGATTTTCAAGCCCAACTTGTGGGGATGTGATTTGTCTATGTTAGAATGTTTGATGACTTGCTGCTTGAGTTCTGATAACTGGGCAGAATAATAATTTTATGTTCATTAAAGTTATGCTAAAATGTATTACTGACAATAAAAAAGAATTGTTGTTTTATAGGTAAACTAATAAATGTGCCGCGACCAAATTTTGACAAAATTGGATACTGTCTAATTATTTCTTGGGTCATATCTGGGGAATGTGCTTTTATGGGTGAGCGTGGCCTACAATCTCAGGATAAGGAAAATAACTTTTGCACAGCTTATCTCTCTGGGTTAGCTTTTAGGAACAGTTGAGGGATTTGGTGCCCGTTTTTACCATGGCCTGCCCCCATTCCATTCATTGTTACTTAGGAACATCTTCCTTTAACACCCCTTTTTTGAGGACGGGAGTCCCAGGCAGCCGAAACACTCCTGCAACATTGCAGGATCTAGATGGGGCTCAGGTAAGTATTAGGAGGACTGCTGCACACTGAAGGAATGCATTAAGATAAAAAACGTTCTGCTTTTACAACCCCTTTAAATTTTTCTTGTACATACAGTATCTCACAAAACTGAGTACACCCCTCACATTTTTATAAATATTTTATTCTATCTTTTCATGTGACAACACTGAAGAAATGACATTTTGCTACAATGTAAAGTAGTGAGCGTACAGCTTGTATAGCAGTGTAAATTTGCTGTCCCCTCAAAACAACTCAACACACAACCATTAATGTCTAAACCGCTGGCAACAAAAGTGAATACACCCCTAAGTAAAAATGTCCAAATTGGGCCCAATTAGTAATTTTCCCTCAAGGCTGTCATGTGACTCGTTAGTGTTACAAGGTCTCACATGTGAATGGGGAGCAGGTGTATTAAATTTGGTGTTATTGCTCTCACTCTCTCATACTGGTCACTGGACATTCAACATGGCACCTCTTGTCAAAGAACTCTCTGAGGATCTGAAAAAAAGAATTGTTGCTCTACATAAAGATGGCCTAGACTATAAGAAGATTGCCAAAAGCCTGAAACTGAGCTGCAGCACGGTGGGCAAGACCATACAGCAGTTTAACAGGTCAAGCTCCACTCAGAAAAGGCCTCGCCATGGTCTAACAAAGAAGTTGAGTGCATGTGCTCAGCATCATATCCAGAGGTTGTCTTTGGAAAATAGATGTATGAGTGCTTCCAGCATTGCTGCAGAGGTTGAAGGGGTGAGGGGTCGGCCTCTCAGTGCTCGAACCATACTCCGCACAATGCATCAAATTGGTCTGCTTGGCTGTCGTCCCAGAAGGAAGCCTCTTCTAAAGATGATGCACAAGAAAGCCCGCAAACAGTTTGCAACAAGACAAGCAGACTAATGACATGGCTTACTGGAACCATGTCCTGTGATCTAATGAGACCCAGATAAACGTATTTGGTTGGTGTCAAGCGTGTGTAGCGGCAACCAGATGAGAAGTACAAAGACAAGTATGTCTTGCCTACAGTGAAGCATGGTGATGGGAGTGTCATGGTCTGGTGCTGCATGAGTGCTGCTGGCACTGGATAGCTACAGTTCATTGAGGGAACCATGAATGTCAACATGTACTGTGACATACTGAAGCAGAGCATGATCGCCTCTTCGGAGACTGGGCCGCAAGACAGTATTCCTACATGATAACAACCCCAAACACACCTCCAAGACAATCACTGCCTTGCTGAAGAAGCTGAAGGTAAAGATGATGGACTGGCCAAGCATGTCTCCAGACCTAAACCCTTTTGATTATCTGTGGGGCATCTTCAAATGGAAAGTGGAGGAGGGCAAAGTCTCTAACATCCACCAGCTCCATGATGTCGTCATGGAGGAGTGGAAGAGGACTCGAGTGGCAAACTGTGAAGCTCTGGTGAACTCCATGTCCAAGAGGGTTAAGACAGTGCTGGAAAATAATGGTGGCAACACAAAATACTGACACTTTGGGCCCAATTTGGACATTTTCCCTTAGGGGTGTACTGACTTTTGTTGCCAGCAGTTGTTAAAGCGATTTTTACCTAACACACTTATACACTTAATGATAAATAAAATAAGTGATTACAACCTTTCGTCTATACTAGAATCAACCAGTCCTGTTGCGGTTATTACGAATTAAATCAATAATCAATGACACCTTTGCTAAAAAATAAAGATCTAATTCATTTTTTACAGAAAAGAAGCTAGTCACTAATTGAATATAACCAAATCTGGGGTAAATGTTACAATCTTAAAAGCATCAAAATTATTGCAAAGTGAGGATTACAAAAACAAAAATAGTTGTTTCATGTAAAAACAGAATGTTACTAAGGAAAGAAAGGAAACAGAAAAAGAAACACAGCAAAATGGAGATCTGGACACAGGGAATCTTACGTCACCATGGTAGGATCACCAGCCAAAGAGGAGGCCCCAGGAGTTTGTCCTCTGGTATATACACTTGCAAAAGCTGACCCAGCCTCTTCCCAGGTAAAGACACTCCCTTTCACATATGCTAAGACAATGCCACATTCTGTTGGGGGTTCGGAAGAAACTAGAGGCGCTTGCAAACAAAAGACATCTTCCCCCCTCACCTCTTCTCTTCTGTCTTTTGATGAAAACCCCCCACATAGCTCCAGGGTTATATAAAGTGTCTGTACTCAGAATTTCAGTCCCTGGAATTTCTTTGAAACTGACCACTATCAAAAAGTCCACAAAAATGTTCATTATCAATATTTCCATCACATTTCCCCCTGAAGTTCATTCTTGAACTTAGTCCCTCCCTCAATGATTTTGCACCCACCCACAACTGCTCGGAAGGCCCAACCACCCGACCACCACCACTGCGGCCTCCTCTTCTTATTTTGAGCATGACGGGACACATCAAGGTAGACTTGAGACTGCAAAGAAATCCTGGTGCCTTTGAGACTTCACATTGGGACCATGAGTGCCTATGCTGCAATGTTTCCCCGCTCCTCTGCCTTGGAAGAGTGGAACTCCAACATCGATGGCGGGATCCTGGCATACCTAGTCCTCTAGCTTGGGACTGCTGCATAATGATTGCAAAGATTGGATCGGACCGCGAGATGGCACTTTTCAGCATAGTGATGGAAAGTTCAGGAGAGTCTAGTCGTTGCACCATCTTCTCAAGATATGGCTTGGTTTGTTGTTGGAGCTTCTTCAGGTAATGGTGGGGTGGGCCTCCGGACAGCAGTGCATGAATACAAAAAGAAAAAGGGAGACTGTCAGTGTACAGTTATTGGAGGAATTCCAGACAGGCTCAATGGTTTGGCCATTAATACTGAGTACTTAAAAGGGTTGTAATGGGGACTGGTAGAGTGGGTTCCCCACAGGGTACAGAGTCCAAGAGCCAGCTAGTATCTTACTAGAGCCCCTGAAGGTACGGATAGTCAACACTGCTTGATATTGCCAGGCCCCTGGGTTAACCACACTTACCCACGGGGCTTGGGTTAAAACAATAGGCGGACTGGGGGATGTAGACTTACAATAAGACATAAGACCTGGATGTCCAGGGATACTTTGGTTTTCATTTTTGTGAAGCATGGTGGTACAATGTTAAAAAAAAAACATTATAAGGTTGTGGTTCCCCAGCCGACTCGAAACTGAGTTGGACAGGAATGCCAAAACCTCAGGATTTACAAAAAAAATATAGGGCTCATGTGTTGGTTACATTATCTAAGCACATCTAAAATAGAAAACAAAAGAACAACCTAGGGGGGCATAATATTAAACAAGGAAAAGGAAAGAAAGGGAGGTAAGTAATGAAAATGAGCAAAAAGAGTAGTAAAAATAATAATGAGAAAGAAAGGAGAAAAAAACAAAAAGCAAAAAAAAAATAAAAAGTAAAAAACATACAGGTTTAATGCTGCTTTAACCAAGACCATTTATATGTCAAAGAACATTGAATCTGTATTCCTAAAAACAACAGTGAATACACTGCAGCTGTTGCAGCAACAACTTAGCAAAAAAGTAAAAAAATAAATAAAATAACAAGAAAAATAAATAAATAAATAAATAAATAAAAGTAGATAACTCCTCTCCCACATTAGTGTTCAAGCAGTACATTTGCAGGTCAGGTACACAGATCTTAAAAAGGAGAGAGAAAAAAAATGATTAAAAACTTTTAGAATTTAGGTAGACCTGACTGCACTTTATGATTACAATTGAGAGGCTTATCCCTAAGACAACAAAAAGCAAAAAGTTCTAGGGTCCTCTCTTAAATGCCACGCATCCAGGGTTCCTAGATCCACCGGCTTGAGACCATTCGGATCTGGAGATACTTGTGCTTACACTTTCTCTGCGGGCAGCCCGTACTAGTTCCATTCAGAGATTTTGTGGACAATTGTTCTTGATCTCACCCCCTGCAGCCTTTGCTATTTCCACCTGCCTGTAGCCGACCCCCCCCCCCCCCGTCTCCTTGTGATTGACTTCCATTAGTGGTGGGGGGATGTTGCTATCATCAGGCAGTTATTGGTGATGTATATCTGTGCATTGGGGTTTAGGGCCGTCAGTCCGTAGCTTGCCTCACTGGCTGTTGCCATCATCGGATTGACCCCTTTAGATTGACCCCCTTTTGATTGTTCATTTGTCCACCACTGTCTCGTCGGTCCATCCCAATCAGGGACTGTGTCTGTTACTGTAGATTTTCGCCATACCCCATACATGTTCATGGCATTATACCCTATATTGGTCACATGACCTGTGTGACATTTGTGCATTGTTTTTTGTTTTCCATGATCATTTTTTATTTAGTGCTGGGATCCCTCTTTTTGTGCTGGGGTTATGTGGGCTGGCTCATTTGGCTTTCCTCGTTCCCATTCAGTCTGAGGGCAATTCCATGTCGGAAGGCCCTCTCTTTATTGGCTCTGAGGAATATATGTGTGTTTGTCTTTTTTATACATGTATTTGACAACGTTGTCAATGGTGGTGGTTCTCTGACTGCTTTCACTTTTGCTTCATACTGTATATACATTCAGTTGTAGCTTTGTTCATTAATAAATTCTTACTATTTTTGATATTGCATTTATGCTTGGTCCTCCTTTTACATTTATACATCCCAGTGGCTACTTATATGGTGACTTATATGGACAGCCTTCTGTGCTGGCCTTTTTTGTGTATTATTGGTCCCCTTTCACCATTGTGGCCCCAGGGTTCAAAACATTGCGTGTCCCTGAGTGGATAGCTGTAATTACTCTATTGAATTTATTTCCGAGTCCCCCTTCCCTCCCCCCCCCCCCCCCTGCACTGGGGGTGGCTTCCTTTGTGTTCCATATATCCTCTCTTAAATGAACATGATACTCAACATCTGTATCTTAATAGTTACATCAAGACAGCAAGAGGGTGGAGTTTACTAAAGCTGTGGCCCTAGTGCGGTACCTGAATACATTTTTTTTTTCCATTAAGAAGCCTGAGCCTGGGATATTTGGGTTAATATAGTTTAATCTTAACCACTTGCCGACCGTCAACTGCAGGTTGACGGCGGCAAGTTGGCTCGATAAGGCAAATCGAGATTACCCGCCGTAAATACCTTTTATAGGTTTTAACCCCCGATCGCCCGGCGGTGACCCCAGTTAGGTTTTAGTTAGGTTTTAGTGTGCGTTAGGGTCGTAAACACCAGGCAGGGTCAGTTAGTGAGGTACTCTGACACGCACGCATGCACATTAGGTAGGTGCTAGATATTATTGTAGTATCTGATCAGAGCAATATCTGCGATCTGATCAGATATATATTAGCGTCCCCCTTAGATTAGGGTTCTAAAAAACGCAGTGTTAGCGGGATCAGCCCAGATAACTGCTAACACCTGCATTTAGCCCCTCCGCCCAGCCCAGCCCACCCAAGTGCAGGATTAATAGATCGCTGTCACTTACCAAACACTTTAAACATATCTGCAGCCTTCGCAGAGATCACGCCCGATCCCTGCGAATTCTGACAGTGAATTTGGTAGCGTTTGAAACAGGCTCTGACAACCAGGTGCGCTTTTTTGCCTGTGAGTCACGCTAGTGTACGTTTCAAATTTAGAAAGCCCAAAATGTCTGGCCGCACGTACACTAGCGAAGAGGCATACAATGTGCTGAGTTTGACAGATGAGAGCGATGGGGAAGCCTCACTGTCAGAATCAGGCTCAGCATATGAACCTGTAGACAGCAGTGGCACCCTAACAGATAGCTCTGATGACGAAGTTGTGGTCCTTGCTAGAGCCAGGCGTACCAGATCCCTTTCTGCTGTCACTGATGTGCGTGAACCGCAGAGCTCTCGTATGCAGCAGAGAGCCAGTACTAGTGCTTCTACCCATTCTGGTGACCTGGCAAGCACCAGCTGCCTAGTACCCCCTGGACATAGACGAACCAGCACTGCAGTAACACTTGGTGACGTGGCGAGTCCCATAAGTGCAGTACAAGCTGGTGTGGCTAGCACGAGTAATGCCCCGCAGCCACGAAGAAGACAAACATAGGCCCGCAGAACCCATAGCGCCCTGTTGACGCGCTTGCAAACCCTGATTGGCAACCCACCACTGATGCAGCGCCCGTACTTCCCCCATTCACTGGTGAATACAGCTGATTTTATGCCCATTGATTTTTATTCGCTGTATTTCACGGAAGATCTCTATAGATCTATTGTGGACCAAAGCAATTTATATGCTGGTCAGAACAAACAAACAAAGTTGTGGGACACCCCACGTGAGTCGGACGTTTCAAATGGGCACACCACGAGATAGCAGAGATTGATTTTGTTAAAAACAATTATATTTTATTTATACATAAGAGAATACATCTCCAACACAATATATATACATAAAGAAATGTGAAAATACACGAAAAAAGAAGCAAAAGGCGGGGGGTCCCCGAAGTGTCACGTGGTGCAGACCTCACTAAGGGTCGCCTCCGGTGATACGTCGAGGAGCCCCAACCAAGGCACACTATACAAATATATAAAATACTTGAGCCATAGTATGTTATGCACAAACAAGGAGTCAACGCGTTTCGCTATAAGCTTCCTCAGGACTCCAAAAATATGGCTATCAGTTGCGGAGACAAATATAACTCCACATGGCTCGGGACGGCAATCAGGGGGGCGAGCATAGGGGTTTATCAAGATCCAGACTTGAAGGGGTTATCTTCACTTTATACTATTAGTACATAATGTAATGTTTCCTCGTTGGGTTTAGACCCTCCACTGAGTGTATAGTCATCCTTAAAAACAAGTTAAATCTTTGGACGTGACGGTGGGATTTTACAGGAAGTGATTCAGGAAGTAATATCCATTTGGCGTTTTTTCTCGCTTTTGCTTGGGAATATCGCAGGGCTTGCGACTCAGCTTTCCCCCCCCCCTTTTCCTCCTAGCCCCTCCTGTTTTGGGGTACATTTGATCAGCAATTAGGAGGATCGCTGTCTAATATTATCCTTCCTTGGTCCTGTTGGGGTTCCATCTCCCCCACCGTCCTCAAGGATTTAACTTGTTTTTAAGGATGACTATACACTCAGTGGAGGGTCTAAACCCAACGAGGAAACATTACATTATGTACTAATAGTATAAAGTGAAGATAACCCCTTCAAGTCTGGATCTTGATAAACCCCTATGCTCGCCCCCCTGATTGCCGTCCCGAGCCATGTGGAGTTATATTTGTCTCCGCAACTGACAGCCATATTTTTGGAGTCCTGAGGAAGCTTATAGCGAAACGCGTTGACTCCTTGTTTGTGCATAACATACTATGGCTCAAGTATTTTATATATTTGTATAGTGTGCCTTGGTTGGGGCTCCTCGACGTATCACCGGAGGCGACCCTTAGTGAGGTCTGCACCACGTGACACTTCGGGGACCCACCGCCTTTTGCTTCTTTTTTCGTGTATTTTCACATTTCTTTATGTATATATATTGTGTTGGAGATGTATTCTCTTATGTATAAATAAAATATAATTGTTTTTAACAAAATCAATCTCTGCTATGTCGTGGTGTGCACGATCAATGATCAGTTACTGGCGCCGTACCGTACCGTACAAAAAGTGTCTCTATACTTTTTTCAATTGGCTTTGCTGAACGCTCATGTCTTATACAGAGCGTCAGGACTGACAGGATCCTTCCTCAAATTCATGGAAGAGATCGTCACAGCCCTTCTGTTTCCAGATGGTGCTGCACCCCCTGTTCACAATGTGAATGCAGTTAGCCGGCTGCATGGGAGGCACTTTCCACGTCTCCTCCGTGGTACCCCAGGCCAAAGAACACCCCAAAAGAGATGTCGTGTCTGCAGATGACGCGGATACAGGCGTGACACCCGCAGTTATTTCAAAACCTGTCCTGACCAGCCTGGTCTCTGCATCAATGACTGTTTTGAACGCTATCACAGCATTAGTGAATTATTAGCGTAGGGTGCAGCAGACACAGCAATAGGCACACTGACATAGGGTCTCCAAAGATGCCAGTGCATTTTGAGAGACCCAAACCTGGAACCGATTTTTAGTGACAAAAAAAAAAAGGCGTACCAAAAAAACCCCAAAAAATTAAAAAAAAAATAAAACAACAAAAAAATAAAAAAAGTTAAAAAAACAAAAAAAATAATAAAATAAAAAAACCAAAAACAGTTGTACGTTTCTTTTTTTCTCTCTCTCTCTTGTTTTCTTTCTAATCTCTCTCTGTTCTCTCTCTATTGTTAATATTTTGTATGCATACCTGTTTGTTACTGTTTTATCATGTTTTCTTTGCAGGTATGTCATTTTTTATGTTAATGCTTACCTGTAATGTTATATTGTTAATGTGTTTTATAATTTTTTCTTTTTAGCAGGTATGTAATGTTTTTATGTAACTGTGTTTTATTAATTGTTTATTCCTTTTCAGGTACGCAATTCAGCTGCAGCACTGATTTATTAATGGTGACAGCAAAAGCGTTTGCTCCCACCATTTATAAAGCAGCGACTCCAGCGCTGTTGACGGTGATTTCACCACCACAGTTAAAAATAGAACAAATATACCGGAGCATAGGGGCAGTGGGTGGAAATTGGGGCCAATTGCCCCTATGCTCCGGTATATTTTTTTAAAAAGTGGCTATGCCCACCATTAGAAGTGGGAGGATGAAGGGAGGTTTTCTAATGGTGGGCATACCCACCGATTTATTATTTTTTTCATGAAAAAAAGAACATTACTATATATGCCCAACAAGGACCAGCGACATACTAGTGTGTTGCTGGTCTTCTCAGGCTATCCTGTCCCACCGGGGAACGTGAGAATGCAGCTGGTGGTTCCGCCAGCTGACCATAGAGCTGATTGAAGACTAGAATGGCTCCAATCATCTCCATGGCTTAAGAAACCGGAGGCTACGAGCATTTTGTGACTTCGGTTTTGCCAGATATAAACAGCGCCATTGGGAAATTGGGGAAGTATTTTATCACACTGATTTTGCTGTGGTCAGATGCTTTAAGGGCTGGGGAAAGATCTAGAGTTTAGTAGACCACAAATTAAAAAAAAAAAATATGCGACAATACCTAATTTTATCATAGGGGATATTTAAAATCCCTGTGATAAAAATAAAAATGATAAAAAAAAAGATGAAAGGGACAGTGTAAAAATAAAATAAAAAAGTAAAATGAATAATTAAAAAAAAAAAATGCACCCCTGCGCTCTGTGCACGCGCGCATAGTTGGGCGCCAGCGTCAGTCTTGTGTCATATGTAAACAACAATTTCACCATGCATGTGAGGTATCAACGCGAATGTCAGATCAAGGGAAGTAATTCTAGCAGTAGACCTCCTCTGCAGATCTGAAGTGGTAACCTGTAAAGGCTTTTTAAGGGTTTTAAAAATGTATATAGTTTGTCGCCTCTTCGCGGGTATGCGTTATTTTTAACTACATATTTAGTGTCTATGCACTCGGCATGAGATCAAATTTTATATTTCACTAAAAAACTTGGGCAAAATAGTGTGTTTTTGTGCATTAAAATTCAAAAAAGTGTTTTTTCCCCCCAAAAAATGCGTTTGAAAAATTGCTGCGCAAATACTTTTTGAAAAAAAAAATTGTAACATGCACTATTTTAATCTGTAGGGCCTCTGCTTTAAAAAAATATATAATGTTTGGGGGTTCAAAGTATTTTTCTAGCAAAAAAAAGTATTTTTTTCATGTAAACAAAAAGTGTCAGAAAAGACTTTGTGGATCAAGTGGTTAGAAGAGTGGGTGATGTTGTGCATAAAATGCCAGGACAGTTCAAACCCCCCCCCCCCCAAATGACACCATTTTGGAAAGTAGACACCACAAGCTATTTTCTGAGAGGCATGTTGAGTCCATGGAATATTCGATATTTTTGTCATTAGTGATTGAAAAAAGAGAAAAAAAATAAAAAAATAAAAAAATACACAAAGTTGTCACTGAAATTATATATTGCTCACCCATGCCATGGGTATGTGTGGAATTACACCCCAAAATACATTCTGCTGCTTCTCCTGAGTATGGGGATACCCCATGTGTGAGACTTTTTGTGAGTCTATCCGTTTACGGGACCCTGAATACCAATCACCGCCTTCAGGATTTCTAAGGGCGAAAATGTATGCCTTCACCCCACACTACCTATCCAGGTTTCAGAGGCCATGAAATGCCCAGATAGCAAAAAAACAAAACAAATGACCCCATTTTGGAAAGTAGACACCCCAAGCTATCTGCTGAGAGGCACGTTGAGTACATGGAATATTTTATATTTTGCCACAAGTTTCCGGGAAATGATCATTTTTATTTACTTTTTTTTTTTTACACAAAGTTGTCACTGAAATGATATATTGCTCACACGCCATGGGTATATGTGGAATCACACCCCAAAATTAATTCTGCTGCTTCTCCTGAGTACGGGGATACCCCATGTGTGAGACTTTTTGGGAGCCTATCCGCGTGCAGAACCCCGAAAACCAATCACCGCCTTCAGGATTTCTAAGGGCATAAAATGGTGATTTTACTCCTCAGTACCCATCACGGTTTTGGAGGCTCTGAAATGTAAAGGTAGCATAAAACCCCCCCAACTGACCCCATTTTGGAAAGTAGACACCCTAAGCTATTTGCTAAGAGGCATGGTGCATATTTTGCAGCTCTCATTTGTTTTGGAAAATTAAGAAATAAAGCGATTTTTTTTTTTTTTTTTTACTTTTTTCAAATTTCAAAACTTTGTGACAAAATGTGAGATCTGCAAAATACTCAAAATACTTCTCAGCGAATAGCTTGGAGTATCTACTTTCCAAAATGGGGTCATTTGAGGGGGTTTTGTGCTATCTGGGCATTCCATGGCCTCCGAAACTGTGATAGGGAGTGAGGAGTAAAATCACCTTTTTACGCACTTAGAAAGCCTGAAGGTGGTGATTTGTTTTTGGGGTCCCATACGCGGCTAGACTGCCAGAAAGTCTCACATATGTGGTATCCCCGTATTCAGAAGAAGCAGCAGAATGTATTTTGGGGTGTCATTTCACATATGCCCATGGCATGTTCAAGTAACTTATCATTTAGTGAGAACTTTGTGAAAAAAAAAAGTGTAATTTCCCCGAAACTTGTGGCAAAATATAAAATATTCCATGGACATGCCTCTCAGCAAATAGCTTGGGGTGTCTACTTTCCAAAATGGGGTCATTTGGGGGGGGGGGTTGTGCTATCTGGGCATTCCATGGCCTCCGAAACTGTGATAGGGAGTGAGGAGTAAAATAACCTTTTTACGCACTTAGAAAGCCTGAAG
>BLSH010392446.1:212033-223391 GCA_018402905.1 Glandirana rugosa
TTTCAAGAGTGATTTACTATTCAATGAACTTGTACGGTACCCATATACACTTTAATGTGGGGTTTTATGTAAGACGACGAAGAAGACTTATGCCCCTATGGTGTATACACTCTGAAAGAACGTCAGATCGGCGCATCGTATTCAGAAGAAGCAGCAGAATGTATTTTGGGGTGTAATTTCACATATACCCATGGCATGTTCAAGTAACTTATCATTTAGTGAGAACTTTGTGAAAACAAAAAAAAAATTGACATTTCCCCGAAACTTGTGGGAAATATAAAATATTCCATGGACTGAACATGCCTCTCAGCAGATAGCTTGGGGTGTCTATTTCCAAAATGGGGTCATTGGGGGGGGGGGGGGGTTGTGCTATCTGGGCATTTCATGGCCTCCAAAACTGAGATAGGTAGTGTGGGGTGAAGGCATAAATTTTTGCCCTTAGAAATCCTGAAGGGGGTGATTGGTTTTCGGGGTACCGTATGCCGATAGGCTCCCAATAAGTCTCACACATGGGGTATCCCCATACTCAGGAGAAGCAGCAGAATGTATTTTGGGGTGTAATTCCACATATACCCATGGCATATGTGAGCAATATATCATTTCAGTAACAACTTTGTGTAATTTTTTTTTTTTTGGTCATTTTTCAATCACTTGTGACAAAAAAATAAAATATTCACTGTCCTCAACATGCCTCTCAGCAAATTCCTTGGGGTGTCTACTTTCCAAAATGGGGTCATTTGAAGGGGTTTTGTACTGCCCCTCCATTTTAGCACTTCAAGAAATGAGATAGGCAGTCATAAAATAAAAGCTGCGGAAATTCCAGAAAATGTACCCTAGTTTGTAGACTCTATAACTTTTGCGAAAAGCAATAAATATACACTAATTGGCTTTTTTTTTACCCGAGACATCTGTCTGAATGCATTTTGGCAAAAATTTATGACTACAATTTAGTTTATTGTATTTTTGTAATAACATAACGTTGAAAATATCATTTTTTTTCAAAATTTCCGTTCCTTTTTTGTTTATATCGCAAAAATTAAAAAGTGCAGTGGTGAACAAATACCACCAAAAGAAAGCTCTATATGTGGGAAAAAAAGGACACACATTTAGTTTGGGTACTGCATTGCATGACCCCGCAATTACCATTTGAAGCGGCGCAGTGCCAAATTGAAAAAAGTGCTCTGGTCCTAAACCTGGAAATCCTTCCGGGGCTGAAGTGGTTAAGATATCACCCAACTCATCCACTCCACCCCACTTAAGACATCCTGATACCCAGCTTCCTTGTTACCCCCTCCCATGCCCACCATGAGGACTAGTCCAGAACCTCTGGAACTCCTTACCCCAGTATTTCCAGCCAAGCCCTACCCTTTTCATCACCGGGTGATCCCTAAAAAACTCATCTATCTCAGGGAAGCCTACCCCGCCTCCACCTAAAAACTTTACCTCAACCTGCTCCATCAGGTAATTCCCTGCAGCTATTAATATTTGTATCACCCCCTCCCTCCTGGAGCAGGGCCCTTCTATTCATGCCCTGAACAAACTGTGGGCATCTAAATCCTGTTGCCCCAAGATAAACTACCCAACTCTTAACTCCTCCCCAAATCACAACAGAAGTTTCAGTACATGTAAGGGGGTGTCCGGTTAGATATAAAGCCTGTCTTTAGGGGTAATAGGGATACTCACCGGTGTTCCTGCTATATCCATGCCAAGGACAAGGGAAGATGTATAATAGACTCCCCTAGGTAGCGTACTGCACTGAGTACAATTTAACCTGATGCTGAATACAGTGCATCACTAGACATGTGATACCAGCACCAGTACCTCAAGTATTTTTAACTTTGTTTAGGGCCAGTTGGGACACTACCTTGGTACCCATTAGACATGACCCCTCCCTGTGCCAGCATTGCTGTCACATGATTCTGTCCTTTTCCATGGCCATAGCCCAACCCCTTCCTTTCTCCAGCACCCACCAGTAACAATCAACTGAAGTTGTCCAGACTCCTAAACCATCAGAACAAGTTGGACTCGGTATAACACAGTAGAGTCTGATAGGATAGTACCCAAATTGACTGAGGTATATGCACAATGTCCAGTCCCTGCACTCAAGGATGAGAATAATGCAAGTTGGGTTTTGACAATCACTGAACGGAGTCATCCACCACTCCATGGGACTCATAGCAAACTTGGATACTACCCCCACCTGCCTGTCTTTACAAAGTGGAAATTGTTCCACTGAGAAGGAAGCAATCACCTCTCTGAGGTCCTGGAACACTTCTCATAGTACCTGGGTGCTGGACAGAGCAAGTTGGATTTCCTAACCCTTGTACCGACCTATAGCACCAGATTTCCCAATGTGTTCCTGAGTACTCCCCCCCCCCCCCCCCCCCAGCTCCTCTGGCAGTCTCCATTAAGCCTCTCTTTAACTTAAGTATGGGAAATAGTCTACATAGCCGGATTGAAAATCACCTTCCCACATGTACCCTTCCTTCTTTCTAAAGGCTGCACAACTTTTAACCTGGTTATCAATCTGGCAAGCAGACAATGTTATCCTTCACGCATACAACATAAACTGCCTACACTAATCAAACTGGACTCACATGAATTTCAGGGGCATAGTGCAGCACCGAGGCACTGTTCTTGCGGGCATGCAAGACACAGACTACTAGTTAGGGTACCGGAGGAGTCTAGGACAGGAAGGACACCTATGGGTACTAACTATGGAGAATACAGCAGGCCCATACATACAATGAAAAGCCAAGACACAGAGTCCATATCTGGACACACACCACGCAACTCCCGTACAATTTCCCTGTGCAACTCTCCTCCTACCTCACCAGAACCACAAAGTACAAGGCCAGACCCAAACACTCTCAACCTGTATGCAACACGGCAGGCCCTCGCACTACATATCTGAAGGCAGGGATAAAAACTGAACAACAAATAAAATTAGGCAATGTGTGTGCAGCTTAATGAACTACTGCTATGGGGCACAAACAGCCAACAGACAAAATATCCCTTGCAGCACTAAGGCTCCGGGATCACTGAACAGTAGGGGGTACAATTCAAGCCGACAGGTGTGCATTGAAACACACAGATAGTAGTGATAGATACAACAAAGACCTACTAGACAACTAGTAACAAATAGCCACGTCAAAACCAGACAAACCGGAAACTCTAGGAGCCAAGTTGCATGGTGACACGGGGCAGGAAACAGACTGGAAATACACTTGGAGATACCCAGCCTGCTAGAGTCATTAACATACATAAGCCTGAGGCAATGAGCAGAGTTTTGAAAAACAGGACTGGCTGGCTATGTCCCAATTATAATAACAGCAGGGGGGGTTAAGCAGTCTTAAAATAGCAGACCCCTAACAGTTAAACTATGGAATTAAAAGTATCCGCATGGCTACCAATCCTTGGGAATAAGAAACTGATATGTAACAGATCTATGACAGATCCAATTCCAACTCTGGACATTACAAAAAAAACACTTACCTCTAAAAACAGTAACAATAACAGATATGTATAACATTTCTTAGCCTAATAGAGTGACAATTATTCACTGCTTTCTTAACCAACTTTTCATTTAAATGAAATAAGACCCCATACACACTGTACAATCCTGGCTGTCTGATTTCCCCCAGACTTACCAGAACCCTGCAGAGCAATGGCCCGCCTAACAACACACAAATCAAAACCCTCCAGGCCCAATCTCACATTACACAGCCCCAGCAAATCCAAAGGAAAAAGAACCCACAGGATATTGTACAGTGTGTATCCAGCTTTAGATTGGAGATGACCAATCATATTGTTCCTGGTAATAGGGGATTGCCGACTTTAGCCAGTTGGTTCTGCTAATCACTGGAGCAAAGAAACGCATTCATACCAGAGCTCAACACATGTTGGACCAGAACATACAACCCATACAAGGTAGACAAAACACTTTCAAGCAGAAGGACCAACTAAATAATAATGATGTAAACCTAGCAAAAACCTCCACCTGTGGAATCAGACAAACCAGGAAAAAGAAAAAACAAGGTTACATAAAGTTGTCTGTGATGCCATGATCTCCTGTTGTTCTGAGAGCCATGAACCCCAATGATCAAATCTAAGGGATGAAACACATAAAATTTAGTAATGATCATTCAATTTTTCTCCTAGACAAAAAAATAAACTGATAGTTAGATACCTGCTATAAAAAGAATTATACAAAACACACAACCATACATTACATCATATTCCACAAAAAAAAAGTCTTTCTCCGTTTTGAAACAGTGCACTTTTTCCCCAAATACTAAAAAATTGTTGAGCTCAACGTAATTATTACCACGTGGATTTTGTTTACGGTATACCATTCATTTCCAAAAAAAAATCACCATGGTTAAAAAATGAGCAGCTCGTAATATCTTTTAGCAACACCGTTTAGCTACCAATTATAATACCTTATCAAAAAAACTCTTCAGAACTTTGTCTCTGAAAAATAAAACACATTACATTGAATACACAAATTTGCATGTTAATACAGTGCTCTTCACACTCTTGCCTGGCTAGAAAGAAGGGGGGTCAGTTTCCAGTGGGCTGTCAGCTGCTGGGACAACAAACAGACAGGTAAATCAGATGACACAACTTAGGTTCCATGTATTCACACCATACGCACACTCTCACAATCAGCTAGCTTGAAAGCAAACTCTAGACACCCCAAATACCAGCCTGTTTTCTATACTGACCTGAACCTCTTTTTAAACACCTAAAACCTGTTTTGTAGGTTTGACCTTCTTCCAAAGATCCATCCCATTTCATTAGCCCATTCTCAGCCTGTATGGATGCATTCCTAATCTTAGGATCTTGGAATGGGATCCATGATCTAGGCTTTTCATACTGATTACGCCTAGGCCCCGTTGCGAAGCGTGGAGAGTGCACTTCAAAATCACGTCTCTTTGTTCTATAGGGATTTTGCTTCATTACTTTTTCAATGGGACTGGATAGACAGAATTTAGCTATGTGACCAAAGAGTCCACATAAATGGCATTTAATCTTATCTAACGCTGTATAACATCTCTTAACAAAAGGTTTTGTTTTAGATGACTGAGGAGGTTCAGTAGCTGATAGTGGGATGGATTTTCCTGGATTAGTAGTTTTTTCTTGTCACTTACAGAATATAGGGGCAATTTTTAAAGAGCTCTTACCTTCTGTGGATTTATTCCTATTGGTACATACCTTAGGTGTGGAGGATGTCCCACTGACTTCAGAGATACCCAAATCTTCTGCTTTGTCCTCCCCCTTATCTGAAATCCTGGCAGCTGACCGATAATCCCTTCACCTCACTTTCTGCATCCTCCAGTCTTTTTCCAAGCTGATGAACTGCGTCCTGTAATCTCTGGTTTTCGATTACTACTTTCTGGTGGATAGCATCATCATTTGCCATAGAAGCTTCTAAAGCACTAACCTTACTTGTTGATATTTGTAGAGCGTCTTTTAGGAATGTGTTTTGTAACTTCAAATGTTCATACTGCTTTGCCAACCACCTGGATGCCAAGATCAGCAGAATCCTTCCTGCACGCTTACTACACCTTTTACCAGTGAAATTTAATTTCCCATCAGAGGGACAGAAAGTATCCCTTCTGCCTGGAGACTTTTCTCCCTTAATGCCAGCATAGCCTTCCCTTGGCTGGCTGCTTGGTCTTCCTCTTCCCGTTCCTGTGCCACACCCTCCCCCTGTAATTCACATTTTACTGGGGTATCAAACTTGTTAGTTTGTGGCTTTCCCTTATTGTCAGCCACTGAAAGTTGACAGTTCATATCAGCACTTAAGCACTTTGCTGATACGGACTGGGCACCCGCATTAGGCCCAGGCCCTGACAATTGCTCCTTGTCCCCCTGTTTATCACTGCCACAACTTTGGGGTTGAGATCATTTCTGATTGTCCCTACCCTCAAGTAGTGCTTGGAATGATTTCTCCTTAAATCCCATAGTCAAAACATTCCCTTCCTCTGCCCTATTCACTGACTTCAGCATCCATATAGCCCAAGCATCTCTTTCCTGTGGCAGCATCATCTTCTTGTGATGACCAGACCACAGCTGTTCCCATACTTTAGGTTTAAAGCTACCTCTCTTCGAAAGCTTCATTCCAGTCAAACGTTCCCAATCACAAATATATTTTATCATCCAGGGTCCATATTTATCTATCATCTCTTCTCTTGGGGTCAGTTGATAGGGTTTACCACACCCAGACTCCCTCCTTGAAGCAATTTGATTTCCCATCCTGACGGATTGAACCCTGAATCGATTTCCCAACCTTTAATCGGTTGCCTCAGAGGTAGCTAATCTCTGACTGATTGGTGGAACAGGTCAATCCCCTGTTCCCGTTGTTTTTTCTTTTCACTACTTGTCAAAACAATACTGTTATTGACTATAATCAAATGACAGAGTAAAAATAGCCAAACAAATGTCCCAAAGCGAAAGTCTCTGCTCAGCGCCTGAAAGACACTGTCTCCTTTAAAATACACTTCAAAACTGAATGTTGAGCAGCTGCTGGAAAAGCCTAAAGCAAGACATTCAAATAATACATAAACAAAGGAGCAAAGAAAGGAACTCCTGAAGCAGCGCTCCAAAGTCTATTAATGTGCACTCAAATCAAAATTCTTCTGATAATCATAAGATACGCTTGCAGATGTTTAATCCCTCCACCAACAAGTTATCACCTTGTGAGAGTGGATCGAAGTCCCCTTATGGGGATGCACTCACCAGAACTCGGTGAGATAACCACATTGAGCTCCAAACACTATGTAGACATGAATCCAAGATGCCCTCTCAATCCACTTCTGAAACCTTCCGATCCTTTCCTCTGATAACACTCCTCGTTTGATCAAAGGGATGTGTAAAAACAAGAAGGGAGTGGAGACACCCTCATAGCGTAAAACCGTTTTATTTGGAAATAAAGTCTAAATTTTTAAAATAACACTCACATGGTGGAAGAAATAAAAGCGCATGGTTTCTTTGCCGCCTCTCACAACATGACGTCCTCAACAGTTCGGTACCTGCCCGTTCCGTTACTGAGGGTGTCCGTTCGGAGGTCGGCTGTTCACTTCCGCTGTTGCATCGCTCGGCCCGATTCTGACGCGTTTCGTCACATCCGACTTCGTCTGAGGGCGTGGCCGAGCGGTGCGACACAACAGTTTTTTATAGCGGGTGAGAAGAGTTTTGAGTCCGCCCCCATGATCACGGCGTCAACCCGTCTCCAGGCAACGTGTACCCAATGTGGAGCAACTCGTATCTGAAAGACCTCTTTCAGTCTAAGACTGCGTGCAAGTATTAACATACAGAAGCTTTTATAAATTCTTGCTAAATAGTTTAAATTTACTTCAGGAACTACAGACCCAAAGATAACAATCTTTTATAGGAATGAGACTAACGATAACTTTCATTTTGTCTCACTCAACAGGAACTGAAATATAAGCACATATGTGAGTCATATAAGCCAATCAATGAGATCAATGCAAGCCCGCTGCCTGGAGTCGGATGGACCCATCATAGGTGGTTTCTCTCATGTTTCTCTCATATGTCACATACATGCAAATAGAAATACAGAATATATACGTTCCCAGAGATAAATTTATAAAAATTATTAAACAATTCATCATTTAAAATATACTTAGATCAATCAAGTAGTAAGTCTAATAACTATGTGTACCAGAAAATTCTGATTTCTCCAAAAACAAAATCAAAAAAGGAAAATCAAAATAGGGGATTACATATGTAATCCCCTATTTTGATTGTGTTTTTGGAGAAATCAGAATTTTCACCTATGATGGGTCCATCCGACTCCAGGCAGCGGGCTTGCATTGATCTCATTGATTGGCTTATATGACTCACATATGTGCTTATATTTCAGTTCCTGTTGAGTGAGACAAAATGAAAGTTATCGTTAGTCTCATTCCTATAAAAGATTGTTATCTTTGGGTCTGTAGTTCCTGAAGTAAATTTAAACTATTTAGCAAGAATTTATAAAAGCTTCTGTATGTTAATACTTGCACGCAGTCTTAGACTAAAAGAGGTCTTTCAGATACGAGTTGCTCCACATTGGGTACACGTTGCCTGGAGACGGGTTGACGCCGTGATCATGGGGGCGGACTCAAAACTCTTCTCCCCCGCTATAAAAAACTGTTGTGTCGCGCCGCTCGGCCACGCCCTCAGACGAAGTCGGATGTGACGAAACGCGTCAGAATCGGGCCGAGCGACGCAACAGCGGAAGTGAACAGCCGACCTCCGAACGGACACCCTCAGTAACGGAACGGGCAGGTACCGAACTGTTGAGGACGTCATGTTGTGAGAGGCGGCAAAGAAACCATGCGCTTTTATTTCTTCCACCATGTGAGTGTTATTTTAAAAATTTAGACTTTATTTCCAAATAAAACGGTTTTACGCTATGAGGGTGTCTCCACTCCCTTCTTGTTTTTACACATCCCTTTGATCAAACGAGGAGTGTTATCAGAGGAAAGGATCGGAAGGTTTCAGAAGTGGATTGAGAGGGCATCTTGGATTCATGTCTACATAGTGTTTGGAGCTCAATGTGGTTATCTCACCGAGTTCTGGTGAGTGCATCCCCATAAGGGGACTTCGATCCACTCTCACGAGGTGATAACTTGTTGGTGGAGGGATTAAACATCTGCAAGCGTATCTTATGATTATCAGAAGAATTTTGATTTGAGTGCACATTAATAGACTTTGGAGCGCTGCTGCAGAAGTTCCTTTCTTTGCTCCTTTGTTTATGTATTATTGACTATAGTCTTTCAAATAAAACCTAGAGATCTCTCGAACTCGTTAATAGTTCAATCTCCCCCCATGGACTTTTCTGAAGTATTCTAAGAGAAATGCCTAAATTAGGGCTACTCCTGTTATCTCAAGAATGATGAGATCAACCTTGGATAAACAAGAAACAATATGACTGCTTGAAGTACAAAAATGCGGTTACTTGAGGCACACCTATTAGGCTGCATTCACACCTTAGCGTTTTACAAGTTGAAAAACGCTTAGGTGAGAACAGGGTCTTAGTAATAAGGTACACATCATCCACAGTATAGTATACAGGTCTAATTACAATTTCCAGTTATTAATTGCAAGGAAGAAAGATTCATACTCAAGTACATTTAGTGGGATTTAGTCTCTGTTTCCACAAGTGCGACTGGTCATGCAAACTTGGACATAAAGTTGCATTACAAGTCACAGCCCATTGATTTCAATAGCTTCTGTTCCAGTCTATGCAACTTAAAGTTGCAGCAAATTGGAAAAGGTACCTGCAGTACTCTGATGCGACTTCCCAATGCAACCTCAACCCAGAGTGTAAATTCGGATTAAAGTTGCATTCAAAGTCGCACCAAAGTTGCACTTCACAGTCACTCTCTAAATCGTGACTTTGGAGATGCACTAGTGGAAACCCAGCCCCCATCCCACATGTGCCTTTCAATCACAAAGCCTGGCCTAATCTCATTCAAGGGTCAACTGGACCTGCTTTTTGGTAAACAAAGGCACAACTATTAGCAATAAGGTTTGTAGCAGTTATACTATAGCCAGTGTTCACAAAACCACAACGTTTACAATCCCCAGTTAGTAGATTACCAAGAAATACAGATTAATACACATCAAGATCATTCAAGGTGACTTAGTCTCCGTTTCCACTAGCGAAACTTGTCATGCGACTCTGAGCACATAAAGTAGCATTACAAGTCACAGCCCGTTGATTTCAATAGCACCTGTTCCAATCTATGCGACTTAAAGTTGCAGTGAATTGGAAAAGGTACTTGCAGTACTCTAATGCGATTTGCCAATGCAACCTCGACCCAGAGTGTAAATTTGGATCAAAGTCGCACTCAAACTCGCACTTCACAGTCACACTCTAAATCGTGTGACTTTGGAGTTGCACTAGTGGAAACGCAGCCCTTATCCACACTTACAATCTTATTTTAATTATACTATTCAAAATCAGTCTCATCAAAGTGTTAGTACAGATAAAAGGTAAAAAAAAAAAAGAAAGTTCTTAGAAGTTTACTAGTTTAGGTGTTCAGACAGAGGTGAAACACAAAGACATAGATAAGATAAGCCTGCCTGAACCCACAATCACCTAAACGTTAAACTAATCCTTATAGGGGCACCATCTGTTAAAGCATTTTTTACCTAACACACTTATACGCTTAATGATAAATAAAATACGTGATTACAACTTTTGTCTATACTAAAATCAACCAGTCCTGTTGCAGTTATTACGAATTAAATCAATAATCAATGACACCTTTGCTAAAAAATAAAGATCTAATTTATTTTTTACAGAAAAGAAGCTAGTCACTAATTGAATATAACTAGAGTTGAGCGAACTTCTAGAAGTTCGGGTTCTGCTGGTTCGGCCGAACTTCGGGACAAAGTCCGGGTTGGGGTCCGGACAGAACCCAAACTTTGCCCCGGACCACAAACCCCATTGAAATCAATGGGGACCCAAACTTTTAGGCACAAAAATGGCTGTAAAAAAGTCCTGCAAAGTCCTAGAGGTCTGCAAAAGGAAGGAAAATGGGGGTAAGGGTGGGACAAGTGCCCAAAAAAGAAATGGGGACAGGGAAATAACTAAAAGCATTTAAAAAAAAAATCACATCAAAAAATCAAAAATGGAGGTGGATGTGGACCATCTTCAAACTGTGTGTGAAAAGTATTAATTAACGGTAGAAGCCATATCACTGTTCTAAAATCATCTTCAAACTGTATGAAAAAGTATAAATTAGCTGGGAGAACCCATATCACTGTTCTACAATCATCTGCAAACTGGGTGTTAAACTTAAACTAAAACCGGGAGAACCCATATCACTGTTCTAAAATCATCTAAAAACTGTGTGTTAGGGGCGTGGCCTGGACATGGCGGAGTAGAGCTGCACATTCCCTGAGCTCCCGGCTATTCACCAGCCAGCCCGGCTTATTCTGCTCTATATCATCGCTGCTCCAGCGGTATGTATTCCGCAAAGAAGCGCAAAACAAAAGGACACACGAAATCGGCCAAAAACACCAAGATCGGTGGGGAAATAGCCCAGTTTTTCTCCCCCTCCCAGCCGACCACGCAGTCCAGCAAGATGGCGGAGACACGTGGAGAGGGATCTGGAGACCTGTTTGCCATCTCACAGCCGTCCTCCCCTGTGACATCCAGGAGATCCGACTCGCCTTCTTCAACTCCAAGATCAGACACCGATCAAATCCCTCTGGATGCCCCGAACACAGAGGGAGCGGCGGAGATGTGGCGGCTACTAAGAGCTCTCCCCACGAAGGCGGACATAGAGACCCTCATCGGCCGCATAGAGTCTCAGCATCGGAAGGACATGCAGG
>BLSH010392446.1:234807-245692 GCA_018402905.1 Glandirana rugosa
ACAAAACGTCATCCAAATTGGTTTTCCCCAACTTAAACTTTTCCGGAAATAAACTACCAGATGGACATAGTTGTTTGTTTTTATTTCAACTGGTTAGTCTGTTAGGGGATTCCCGTATTAGTTGTCATATAAGTACCACGTTACAGACAAGTGAGGGGTCCCGGTTCTGTTAAAAAATCTCTCCAATACTTCACACGACTGTATCATATTTTCAATATCAACTATCCAAAACCAAAGGAGGTGTATGGACATTTTAATTATAGGAATTCTATAAACCACTGACCCCAGAGTGAGTGATGTCAACCATCACGCCACAAACAGGTTTATTAACAACTTTAGGGGATGGTGTATGTACTCTAGGTGCTCTTGTAGCACCACAGTTCAAAACTTGTGATCTTCCTGCTAAAGTGTCTTGTGCAATTTATCTCTGATAAACTCAACATTCTCATGTATGTGGTAGGGGATTTCAACAATTATTTGGACAAACACCGCACTACCAACTGTAGTGAGTGAGACCCCAGTCACCAAATATCTTAAGGATATTAATTTTACAGGTATGTGGAGGAAACCAAAACCTATCAACTATAACTTTTATACTATGTCAGCACACTTCATAACCTCTCTAAAAAATTGTCTTGGCCCTGGGGAGTGAACAGACATTGCACCATGAATATACTGTTGATTATGCCCTTAGGGGATTGTCTGATTGGTCAACTTTATTTTTGTTTGTTGATACAGGTAGACCATCAAATAAAGGCCTTTTCAAATTCAACCCCTTTTGGTTAAACCTACTGCAAAACACCAAATCCATTACTGATTGACTTTGTGATTATTGTTTTTTTTTTTTTGCTATAAATAGACGCACAGCACCCAGTTGTACTGTCTGGATCACATCCAAAGGTTTTCTTCATTGTAAATTTTTAAAAGAAATATCACAGATTAAACGTACAATCAGACATAGGAAAATGATGCCATAAGGGCTGTAAAGACAGCAGAACATGTGTATGCATCAGATCTTCCTAACTAAATCTGATCATAAATGTTTTTTTGCTCAAAAATAATTTGAGAAAGGAGAAACACGGGTCAATTACTAGCTTTAATAGAAAGGTCTCAAGATGCCTCCATGATTGTTGAAGATATATCAACTTACTTGCAAACGAAGCCTGCGGCATCCAGCAATGTCCCCATTCCAGGCCGCGTCCATCTTCTGCCCCTCTTCCCTCCAGGCCGTGACTCCGGCGCTGTGACTGGCTGGAGTCGCGTGACGTCACTCCCGCGCATGCATGCGGGAGCCGCCAGTCACGGCACGGTCGCAGTGGAGGAACGCCACACAGGCCATTCCTTCACTGCGCATGTGCCGGCATGTCGTTGGCACAGCTTCAACAGTACATATCTCCTGAACCGTACAGGTTAGGAGATATGCAGTGCACCTACAGGTAAGCCTTATCATAGGCTTACCTGTAGGTTAAAGTGGTTGTCACAAGTTGACAACAACTTTAAAGGCTTCCTGCCCATATTTATTCACTCAGAAGATAAGGATGAACAGAAAGGTCTCCCTCGCAGGGGTAGAAAAGCAGTCCCGCAACCAAAACGTCCATTAACTGAAAATAAGCCTCCTGGCTAACGGACAGACCTGCAGGCATGTTCATTCACAGCCTGCTCCTTCTCTCTCAGCACCACCCTGATTACACCCAGGTCAGGCAAAATTATTCCCCAGCTGGGGAGCAAGGTGTGCCCAATACTTAACCCCTTGCTGCCTACAGACCTCTCCCTGACACCCATTTACCTTAGGAATCTCAGGATTCTATGTGGCAGATATACTCCATCCACAACTGACATGGGCTGTTTGTCACAATATATACACATATAATTACATGCAGATACTAAATCTTTTTTTCAGAAGTTTACACACATTTTGGGTCCTCTAGGATATCAAACATACATGTGAGCATGCTTCGGTGCTACAGATTTTAGAATGTGTCTCTTTACTATATGTAACAGAAGCTGACAGAGTGAAATCTTCTAATTACACTGGATGAACTATCAAGTGTAGATTTGGATTCTCCCAAAATTAAATCCCCAGGGCATGATGGTCTCCCTACAGCGATCTATAAATGATTTAGTGAGGTCCTACATCCTGAACTACTTACCATGGTCCAGGAAGCTTTTACTAAATTGCTTCCCTCTTCCATGAATGAGGCCCCTATAATCATAATACCAAAGCAAACTATTAGATTCTTATAGACACATCTCACTACCCATCTCACTACTAACCTCAGTTCTTAAAATTTTCCAAAGTTCTTAACCAGTCAGGATATACTCCCACCAAGTTTGGTGAATATTCACAGAGTTTACATCACATTTGTTAAACACAAGGCCCGTGGGCTGAATCCTGCCCTCCAGGCCATTTCATGTTCCCCTCGCACCCAGGGGCAGGGGTGGAAGTGAGATGTGAACAGCCTGTGAAAGAGAGCTGATTCCTGCACACTATGCATAGCAAACCCCTAAACCCTGCACTCTGTGCTGTGCATAGCGCACCTCTGAACTCCACACTCTGTACGGAACGCACACCTGAACTCTGCACTCTGTACTAAGCGTTTCCCTGGACTCTCTACATGATGCACTCCTGGTTTTTATTGTATTTTTAAGATTCTCCCACTGCTAGTGCAATTCGGACACATCCATCTTTCAAAGTGGTTCGGTGGGGTGCATGGTTGAGTTCTTGCGTCTATTCTCTGTGAAAAAAAGCCCTACATACATTTATATAGTCTTACAGATACAACCGGCCCTATGAGGACAACCATAATGCTGATGTGGCCCACAATGAAATTGAGTTTGACACCCCTGGTATACATAAATCTGTAACTATCCACAGATAATATGTGCAGGTGTGCCCTCCTATCATTAGACAGTTCTAAGGCATTTGATAGTATGGAGTGATATTTTCTTTTGCAAGTACTAGTTATTAAACTATACTCCCATAGCACAAATAAGAGTGAACAACTGTCCATCACAATCCTCCCCTTCAAAGAGAGGCACCAGACAGTGCACTCTGTCCCCCTTGTTATTTGCACTTGCCCCTGAGCCTCTGGCCGCCACAATCTCTACAGATACCTCCATAGTAGAATTTCAAAGAAGTGACTTTTAAAAATAGCTTTGTATGTGAATGTTACTATTTCTGGGTCATACTTGCTGCTCTCTTGAGGTTATAGTGTCCCTAATAGACAAGTTTGGCGCTAACTCCAGTTTTAACCTAAACTGTAACAAATCCACACTATTTGCAGTTGATCCCTTGATCTGCTCCTTACCTAGCTGTGCCACACAGATCAGTCTTGTAAATTAATTTACGTACCTTGGGATTAAAATTTCTAACTCTATTTCTAATTACTTGGATCTAAGCCTAAAGCCTCTGTTGACTAATTATCTCCCATATGGGATAATTACAATTATCCAGAACTCCGGAAATTAACAAGATTTGAATTATGGATCGGGCATGGGATTGTACATATCCATCAACTCAATCAGGGTCAAACGCTTAAATTGTTTTCAATCCTACAGGAGAAATATGGTCTTCTGAAACATTTACTTTTTCAATACTTTCAACTATGGTAAGTTCTGCTGTTACCTGGAAATGTGTTGATAACCTTGTATTTATCTGTGTAGCCTCTGCAAAAACCAAATGTGGTCTCATTTCTGAAACATACACAATCCTATTATAACATGTGCATTATTATTATTATTATTATTATTATTATTATTGTTGCCTTGCAAGAAAGGCTGGGAAATAGATGAAAGCCCCCTGTCAAATGAAGACTGGCTTGTTATTTTGTCGACTATTCCTAGTGTCTTTATTGCTCATAAATAAACCTATACAGCTATTCATACTATTCATACCCTACTGGTCCTATAATAAAACAATACTCTTGACATTATAGCGCAACCCCCATTGTGCATTACAGACATAATGATACGCATGCTATTCGATGTCCCAAACTTACTAGGTATTGGAGATCCATTACTGACAATATTAATAGTGTTTTCCACATTATTTGACACTAAACCCTACAATATGTATCTCTTCTATATGAAGAAAACATCAAACCTCTTTGTGGTGCAAAAACTTATTGCACAGAAATGGATTTTTCCAATTCCACCAACTTTTAGCCACTTCAACTCCAGAAGATTTACACCGCTTCATGACTAGTCCATTTTTTTGCGATATGGCACTGCGTTACTTTAACTGACAATTGCTCAGTTGTGCGACGCTGTACCCAAATAAAATTTTGGTCCTTTGTTCTCATAAATAGAGCTTTCTCTTGGTGGTATTTGATCACCTCTGTGTTTTTTTATTTTTTGCGCTATAAACAGAAAACGACCGACAATTAAAAAAAAAAAAAAAAAAAATCTTTTTTACTTTCTGCTATAAAACATATCCAATAAAAAAAATGTAAAAAAAAAACAAAATTTCTTCATCAATTTAGGCCAATATGTATTCCGCTACATATTTTTGGTAAAAAAAATCCCCAATAAGCGTATATTGATTGGGTTGCGCAAAAGTTATAGCATCTATATACTATGAGATATATTTATGTAAGTTTTATTTATTTATATTTTTACTAGTAATGGTGGCGATCAGTAACTTATAGCAGGGCTGCGATATTGCGGTGGACAAATTGGGCACTAACTGACGCTATTTGGGGACCAGTGACCCTAATACAGTAATCAGTGCTAACAATATGCACTGTCTCTGTACTAATGACACTGGCTGGGAAGGGGTTAACATCAGGGGCAATCAATGGGTTAACTATGTCCCTAGCTGGTTATTACTACTGTGGGGGAGGTGCTTTTATTAGGGGAAGGCATGGATCCATGTCCCTTCTTTTTGCAGGAACACAGGATCCATGCCTACCTTACTGACAGGATGGCAATTTGCCTTGTTTTCTGCTTGTTTACAGAATGATCAGCAGATGGCAGTGAACACCAGACATCGTCCGTGGGACCTTCTGTGTAGAATCACAGCGGGAGTGAGTCGCCGCTGGCGTGCAATTGCGCCCGATACCTTGAAGTGCAGGATCACGTATATAAACTGTATATGTGATCCTGCACAGCACGGCCACCATGTAGCAGTGAAACTGCTATAGGGCGGTCGGCAAGTGGTTAATCATTGACAATTCATCAATGTCATTATCCTAAGAGATAAACTAACATACTAACTATAGGCTGCCCCAATACATTTATACTGCTTTGGGAAATGTGGTTAGAGACCTCCGTGTCTCTTACCCTCCCTACTCATCTTACACCAGCATTTCAGCAAACTGGTTCCTGTTGTTAAAGCGAGACTAAACTGTATCGGAACACCACAAACTGAAAATGCTATTTAATTAATTAATTTTATATTCAAAGTTAACTCACCCATCTATCCATGTCTCCATGCTTATTTTGTTGAGAAACCACTTTGAAAAACAACCCCTTGCATATCTAGATGTGGCCATCTTGAGTAAGGGCAGGTGATTTGTGTAGCATTACTTCCTGGAATCCATCTGCCCTTAGTTTGGATATGCCGACAGGAGGATGTGCTTAGCTGAGAAAGACCCTCTGCCAGATGAAAGAAAAAATGGCCATGAAGACTCCTGGGATGTATGACATCATTTAGCCTAGGCCAGAAACCAGGAGCAACTGAAGAAATGTAAAAAAAAAGTTTAAAACAAGTAAATATAATATACCTTCCTATCAATTTACTAACGCTAGTAGCATAACAATTAAAAATAAATCATGTTGTTTGAAAGAGTTTAGTTTTACTTTACAAATAAAAAGGGTTGTGTGCTGTAACAACTAAGCTACATTCTTTGGTTAAGTGGTATGTTGCACCATACCTTAATTGTCGTTGCATTGCAAGGACAGGGAATCCCCAGCCTTTCTTTGTTTTGATATAATGCAGAGAAGTGACCCACTTGAAAACTATATGACTGTTGGGAATCAATGACTCTACTACATTAAAGGCATTACTGTTATTATTCTTATTTAAGCAATTCTGTACATACATTTATGCATGTGGAACTGCTGTAATTCTTTTTTTGCCCACCCAGACTATTGTTCATTCTTGACTGATTGTACAGGAAGGCAAAAAGAGTGAAAGCTTTTAAATTGTTTAATTTTGTATGTAAAAAAAAAAATTAATAATAAAAACAATCTGATTAAAAAATACCTAAGAACAGACTAGACTTGAGTTTTTAACAATCTTTAATTAGAAGGAGCTTGTTCCTCATTAGCTCCTTGTGTATACAGAAATTTTGTTTGGCCTTGGTAATTCCAGCTCTGACATCAACATTATTCTCCAGGGATTGGAAGTTGGTCACTTGCACTATTATTTCATTTTCAAGCATTCATTTTACTTTTATGTATCATTTGTTGGTTAAAAGACAAGTATGGGTTTTAGGTGGATGCAGCATCGGTCTGATTCAACTCATCTTACACCGGCATTTCGGTTAACTGGGTCCTGTCATTAAAGTGGGACTAAACTGTGTCGGAGCACTAAATACTGAAAATGCTATTAAATTAATTTTATATTCAAAGGTAACTCAACCATCCATCCATGTCTCAATGCTTATTTTATTAAGAAACCACTTTGAAAAACATCCCCTAGCATATCTAGCAGTGGCCATCTTGAGTATGGGCAGATTATTCATATAGCATTTACTTCCTGGAATCCATCTGCCCTTAGTTGGACATGCAGGCAGGAGGGTGTGCTTATTTGTATACAGAAACTTTGTTTGACCTTGGTAATTCCAGCTCTGGCATCAACATTGTTCTTCAGGTCCATATTGCAATGTATTGGAAGTTGGTTACTTGCTCTATTATTTCATTTTCAGGCATTCATTGTACTTTTATGTATCATTTGTTGGTTAACCACTTGCCGACCGTCAACCTGCGACAAAGTGGCTCGATAACGCAAACCGCCGTCATACGACGGCGGCTGCGAGATTGTGCACTGTGAGCGTGCGCGTGCCGCCGGAGGCGCGCTCCCACGCTCACTGTGTCCAGGGGGGCCAGGGAGCGGGTGCGGCGGACTCGATCTCCACCGGCTACTCGCGATGCCCCCCCGGAGTGAAAGAACGGAGGTCTGTGTAAGTAAACACGGACCTCCGTTATGTGAGAGGGGGAAGGGCTGTGATCACAGCCTTCCTCTACATGGAAGCTGTGATCACTTCCCTTCCCCTGCTAGGGCAGCCCAAACACAGTTAGAACACGCCCAGGGAACACAGTTAACCCTTAGAGCGCCCCCTGCAGGTTAACCCCTTCACTGCCAATGGCATTTACACAGTATTCAGTGCATTTTTATAGCACTGATCGCTGTATAAATGCCAATGGTCCCAAAAAAGTGTCAAAATGGTCCGACATGTCCGCCCCAATATCGCAGTACCGCTAAAAATCGCAGATCGCCGCCATTACTTGTAAAAAAAAAAAATAATAAAAACCCCAGAAATTAATTCTCATCGTCCGTAAATGCGGCCACTTCATACCAATCCATAAACGCCGATTGTGATTTTTTTTTATCACAAATATGCGGAAGAATATAAATCAGCCAAAACTGATGAAAAAAATGTTTTTTTGTATTTTTTTTTGTATTTGTATTTTAGCAAAAAGTAAGAAATTTGGTTTTTTTGCAAAATTGTCGCTCTTCTTTTGTTTATAGCGGCGATCAGAAATGACGCAGCGGTGATGAAATACCACCAAAAGAAAGCTCTATTTGTGAGAAAAAAAGGACGCAAATTTCGTTTAGGTACAACGTTGCACGACCGCGCAATTGTCAGTTAAAGCGACGCAGTGCCAAATCGCAAAAAGGGCTCTGGTCCTGAAGTGTGAAATCCTTCTGGGGCTGAAGTGGTTAAAAGAAGTATGCGGTTGGGGAAAAAAAATTATACTCACCTAGGTAGATGCTGCATCTGTCCTCCATCAACTCTGCACCGCAAATTGAGCGATCAAACTGATTGTTCAGTTTTCCCCTCCAATCTAAGCAGAGAGCCATGACAGTCTCTGCTCTCTGCTCTGCCCTTCCAGTGCTCATTAGGCCTCATACACACGGGCGTTTTTTACAGCCACGTTTTTTAGTGTTTTTTGCAGCTCTCCATGTTATTCGATGGCCCCATAAAGACGCTGACGTTTTTGAGCTGTAGAGGGCATCGGCGATAATGAGCTGTAAATAGAACGCAGGACCAGCACGTTCCGAGGCTGTAGCGTTTTGGCATTTTTGACGCTAAGCCGGCAAAACGCTCACTAACGCCGTACCGACGTTAACCAGCGTTTTTGACAATGGTGTTTTCAGGTTAAAGAATAGCAGATGACTGTTTTTTTTAAAAAATGCGTATTGACACCGATGTTCACTAAGGCACATTAACGCTCATTAACGCCGATGCAAAACGCCGAAAAAAATGCTGATTTTTCCCTGACGTCAGGCCTGACGTTTTGCTTATTTTTTTTCATACACCCATCTGTATGAGGCCTTAGAGTGCTGAGCTGTGGAGCTGGTGGGAGCAGCTGGTTCAGTCTCCCAGCAGCTCGCTGAGAAGCTGCCAATCTAGGCATCTGGGTGGATCCCGACTCTAAAGTCGGGATTGATACAGCACCTGGACCAGAGGGACATCGGCCAACAGCAAACTTTAGCCTGCTGTTGGCTAAAAATGTGCCACAGGAGTGCAGAACTAATCGCTCTACCGCGAATCATAGGAGAAGTAGGGCCAAAATAGCGTTAGCCATAATACTCCTTTAAAATCATATTTTTTGGGTTCCTTGTGTTTATTTGGATTGAGATGCCCTTGCTATCTTCTGCTATTTCATTAAGTAAGCAGTTGGAGTCTTCCTCAGATTGTGCAAGCTAATCCGTTTCATCTACATAGCCTTTTTTCTGTATAATCTTAGATTCATATGCTTGAATTCCAACTTCTTCACAAGCACATTGTGTCTGTATAGGTATTGAACAGCAGCTCTGTCTTGCATGTTCGAATTTGGTTTCCATTTTCATAAAGCCTCGCTTTTTGTTATGGGTAGTAGTGGCTATTAGACTGACATCTTTCTCACATGCACTCCTTTTCAAGATTGTTTCTATGAGTATGTGATGCTCAACTTGATCAAATGCCTTCAAAGGACAAGGAAACATAGATATATTTCATGTTGCTTGTTTATCCATTTTGCTGGCAGGGTTTTCAGTGTGGCTTGGAGTTTAAAACTCATGCAGTTACTTTAGATAAAACCGTCATCATGTGTGGCATCAGGGCTATTGTACAATACTCTTTGCATTTTGTGGTTTGATTTTTCTTCAGGATTGTTATTAAAATAGTCTGTAGCCATTGTTCTTGAATTTCCTCACCTAGGCAAATGCCTTTTATGATTTAAGAAAATTCTTCATTTACTTTATTCTCTGATTTTTTAACACATTAATTTATGTTTCATCAATGCATGTGGTCTTTTTGTTACCCAAGCCTTGTATTTCTTTCATTATTTCATAACTCGTTATCTCTACAGCCTCAAGTTGTAGGGCATTCTTCTTGGGTCTTACATTCTAATTCTTCCATATTCTTTCCATCCACTGTGTTTTATTACTCTCTGTATTTACCCTTTAATGGTGTTAAAGGGGTTGTAAACCCTCAAGGTTTTTCACCTTAATGCATTCTATGCATTAAGGTGAAAAACCTTCTGTAGGGCAGCAGCCCCCCAGAGCCCCCCTTTTACTTAGCTGAACCCAATCGTTCCAGTGATGAGGGTGAGCACAGCAGCTCCAGCCGCTGTCTCGGGTCCTCATTGGATAGATTGACAGTGGCAGGAGCAAATCCAGTGACACGGGAGCTAGGGGGCGGGGCCAAGTCCTGCTGTCTGTGTCAATAGATGCAGCAGCAGGACTCGGGAGTGCTCCTGCATGAGTGCCCCCCATGGAAAGCTGCTCTCTGTGGGGGCACTCGAGAAGAAGAGGAGCCAGGAGTGCCACTGGGGGACTCCAGAAGAAGAGGATTGGGGCCACTCTGTGCAAAACCCTTGCACAGAGGTGGCAAGTATAACATGTTTGTTATTAAATAAAACCCCCAAAAAAACTAACCTTTACAACCCCTTTAAACCTAGACTATAAAAAATTCTCATTACATGCGTTATTACAGAGTGTCCATACTCAGAAAGCAACTAAAGCATTTGTTTTGTGTAGCGTGAAATATACCTGGTTGATCCTACCTTCAGCTGTCCCTCCCATCTTCTCTGTGTCCCCACTGCAGCCTGATATTGTGTAGACCAGCTGGTGTCCTCAACTAAGCATGCTAATACAGGTGATACTCGAAAAATTAGAATATTGTGTAAAAGTTCATTTATTTCAGTAATGCAACTTAAAAGGTGAAACTAACATATGAGATAGCAAGATAATTCAAGCTGTAATTTGTCATAATTGTGATGATTATGGCTTACAGCTCATGAAAACCCCAAATCCACAATCTCAGAAAATTAGAATATTACATGCAATCAATAAAACAAGGATTGTACATAGAACCATATCAGACCTCTGAAAAGTAAAAGCATGCATATGTACTCAGTACTTGGTTTGGGCCCCTTTTGCAGCAATTACTGCCTCAATGCGGCGTGGCATGGAAGCTATCAGCCTGTGGCACTGCTGAGGTGTTATGGAAGACCAGAATGCTTCAATAGAGGCCTTCAGCTCTTCTGCATTGTTGGGTCTCATGTCTCTCATCTTTCTCTTGGCAATGCCCCATAGATTCTCTATGGGGTTCAGGCCAGGCGAGTTTGCTGGCCGATCAAGCACAGTAATCCCACAGTCATTGAACCAGGTTTTGGTGCTTTTGGCAGTGTGGGCAGGTGCCAAGTTCTGCTGGAAAATTAAGTCAGCATCCCA
>BLSH010392446.1:264672-279258 GCA_018402905.1 Glandirana rugosa
CCCTAAACTAGATCCATGAGAAAATGGAGGAGACGTGATATGACATGGCTATTGCTTATATCCAGTCTCATCTTCGATTCTATACACCCTATCTCCATCCCCGTATAACCCTTACCCGGTCCATCCGTTCATCAAATGGTAAAAACAATGGTTTAAGCTTATAGGAGACACAAACCATATCATTAAAGAAAACCCAAAAAAGTTGGTTGTGGTCTAGGTCAACAGACCGTATCAGAGAGGTGTCAACTCTAATCTCTTCCTCCCCAAGGACTACGTAAAGTGGAGACGTAGTCACCGTCGGTGGTGTTGGTTGAAAAAACCCAAAAGAAATTACTATACCAAACACAGAGGATATTCGAATTTGGTAACAAAAATGGTAAACTACTTGCCTACCTGGCCCATTCCCAATATGCCCCTACCTCTATCCCACATATCTTAGCTTCTACTCTGACCTATATTCGTTATCGGTACAGTATAGTGCAGAGGAGGTAAAAGAGTACCTAGATCAAATCCCTCTTACTCCCCTCTCCCGAGAGGCTGCAGCGGAATTAGACTTACCCATCACATCGCTAGAGATAGAGGCAGCTATCCGTGCACTCGGCCCCAATAAAACCCCGGGACTGGATGGATACCCAGCAGAGTGGTACTCCACATATCTAGAATTTTTTGCCTCTAAATTGTTAGAAGTGTTTAATGATGCCTTTGACAAGGGGAGGTTACCTGATTCACTTAGGGAAGCCCTGATAGTTCTGATCCCCAAGCCGCACAAGGACCATAACTTCTGCAAATCGTATCATCCCATTTCTTCGATCAATGCGGATGCTAAAGTACTAGCCAAACTTCTAGCCAAAAGGCTCAATAAGGTAATAGCATCCATCATTAACCCAGACCAAACCGGCTTCATCCCTATGAGATTGACTGCCATAAATCTGCGTAGATTATTTACCATTCTTCAATCCGAGGGCCCTGATCCTGACACACGTATTGCAGTATCTTTAGACACACACAAGGCCTTTGATTCCTTGGAATGGAAATATCTCATTGGGGTCCTTGGGCGGATGGGGTTCAGCTCTAGATTTATAACCTGGATCCAAATATTGTATGTGGCCCCTATGGCTCGCATAAAGGTTAATAATATTATCACTGAGGCCTTTGAAATACATAGGGGAACGAGACAGAAAAATCTCACTGTATGCAGAGGACAGGCTGCTGTATCTGGCGGATGATAAAGAATCATTGCATCAGGACATGAAAGTGCTTGCTGGCTTTGGGGCTTACTCCGGTTTCAAGGCTAACTGGAGTAAATCCAATATCTTTCGGTTTTGCCCCATGTTCACCCCCACGGTCCCAGCTGATATGCCTTTTGAAAGTGGTAGATAGATTTAAATATCTTGGAGTAGAGGTCCAATTGCCATTAAGCACATACGTTCATAACAATTTAACGCCATTAGTACACCGATTAAAACTCAATCTGCAGACGTGGTCATCTCTTCCCCTTAATCTATTGGGCAGAATAAATATATTCAAGATGATTTACTTCCCCAGATTTCTGTACCTACTGTGGCATACCCCGGTATACATCCCTAGAAGGTTCTTTGTGGAGTTGCTACACCTCCCAGTGGCAGGGGGTGGGTTGGCCTTACCAAATCTGTAGTGTTATTATCTGGCGACCCAATTAACACAAATACACTGGTGGTTCTTCCAGGATTAACAATAGTATCTGTGGCCACCCAGGCGGCCCTAGTACACTCCTATGAAGCATTAATCAATACTTTATATAGAAATGGCCCTTACCCGGATAGGGGTGCAGAGATTCTTAAATTATCCTATACATGTAACATTGGAAGAGGAGAATGTCTCTCTTAAAAACGCTGTATCCTAAGGATTCATGGGGTCTTTTGGGGTTGTTTAATACCCTTGTCCCTGACATTGCTGACATTGATTGGCATCTTGTTTGAGCCCACAGGTCCCTGGCTCCCAAACCCCCAGCTGGTGCCAGGACATGGGATATAGTGGTACGGTTCCACTATTATGACAGTAAAGAAGCCCTCACTCTGTCTACCCGTAACCACTCCCATATGGATTACGAAGGTGACAAAATCCAAATCTTCAGTGACCTGTCTCCAATCACCCTGGAAAAAAGGCGCTCTCTACAGCCCATCACTTCTTATCGCCAATCCCTCAAGACCCTCTATTACTGGGGTTTCCCATTCTGTCTCCCAGAGTGTCACTAAGGATGGAGTTCAACGTGTTCTTCAAGACCTGCAAGAAGGAGATGCCTTTTTAAAAAAAACCTGGGCCTCCCCCCAATCCCTGCAGGGGATACACAATTACCACCTTCGACTCTCTGGGACCCATCAGCTCCTTCCAAACTCTGGACCCCTGCAAGAGGAAGGGGAGCAAAATCCTACTCCACTCCCCAACTATCCCATCTCCCCAGACAACCTACTTGATCATTTTAAGATCGTCCTTCAGGATTATTTCTTCCGGATCATGGATACACATTACCCTCCCCACGGGTATGGTTTTCACTTCACCTCCTCTCCTGTTAAGGGGGCTTCATCTCTTTACACTCTTCCCCTTGAGGTGAAATGTTTTCTTATATGTTGCATTATAATGGTTTAAGGTGACATTTGACAGCTTACACTTTTGTTGGAGCTCCCTGCCTCATCATCGTCGGAAGCCGCTATGCTCCCCTACATGTCTCATGGTAATGGCCATAGACTCCTGAGATGCCATTGCCTCTTAGGTCTATGAATGTTGTTCATGTTTTGTCTTTTTAGGTCAGTTTGGCCTTTTTGTTACACTGCTACAACCTGCTTCATGGAACTTTTTTTGAACAAATTTCGCCCTTATTTTTCTCTTATTTTTTTCTCTATGTTCTACTATACTATACAATTTAACTCATGCTTACCATTCTCTACATACACCATCGGGGTATCCCCCACTGTACTAAGCTCATGCTGGCATAATACCATAGCTCGGTTATGGCTTTAAAAATACTATCCTACAATGTTAAGGGTTTGAACTCCATCAAAAACCGATGACTGGCTTTGAATGAGTTTAAGGCCTATGAGGTGGATCTGATCCTGATTCAGGAAACTCACTTTCACTCTGGGGGCTCTTTTAAATTTCCCTCCAAATATTCAAACCAAATTGCCACTTTCAATGCAATCCTTAGTTACCTCCTTTCGTAAATTGGTACGTGCCCAACATTTGTTTGACATATTGAGGATAAAACACCCTACCAGTAGACAGTTCTCGTTTTATCCCCCCCTCATGTTTTCTAGACTAAACTACTTTTTTGTGACAACTCCCCTCTGTGGGAGGCCCTAAGGCTTATTTCCGGGGCAGTGTATTTCTGTAAGCTCTCGTATTAAGAAGGACGCAGCTTCTCTAACGTTATCTTTGCTAGATAAAGTACACACTGCCGAAAGTCGCCTGGTGCTCTCCCCTACGATGGCCCACCTGCGAACAGTAACCTCTTTGCGCAACCAGATCAAATCTCTGGAAATGTCGGGTATAGCTAAAATTAAGCATTTACCCTCACATAACTCTACGGCCCCAGATTGGCTTCCTTATTCTTACTATAAAGCCCTTCTCCCCATCCTGATGCCCCACCTGACATCCCTTTATAATCCTCTTTTGCATGGCAAGACCCCACACCCTTTTTTTATGCACTCTTTCCTCTGAGTCATACCAAAATCGGGCAATGACCCGTCCCTCCCTGAAAACTACAGGCCAATTTGCTTTTTAATTCGTTCCACAAAATATTTACGAAGATTTTGGCCAATCGCCTATCCCAACTATTGTCCAAATTGATCGACAAAGATCAAGTAAGCTTTGTCCCCGCTAGGCATGCAGGAGACAATACTAGGTGTACCATTGACCTCATTGATATGTTAAATAGAGTCGGTCGGCCTGCATTAATACAAAGCCTAGATGCCCAAAAAGCGTTTGTTAGGTTGAGTTGGCCATATATGTTTGCCACTTTATCCAGATTTGGGTTTCAGGGCCTTTTTGTTTTGGCCTTAAAGGCTCTCTATTCTAACCTCTCATCCCAGGTCCAGATGTCCTCTTTCATGTCAAAGACCTTCCCGATGTCAAATGGCACAAGACAGGGACGCCCTCTTTCACCATTACTTTTCATTTTATGCTTAGAATCCCTAGCTGAGGCAATCCATACCCACCCAGACATCTGAGGGGTCCCTATGCAACATAGGGAATACAAGTTGTCTTTATTTGCTGATGACATACTACTGACTCTTTGTGATAGCCAAAAACAAGATGGCGCCACTAAAAAATGATTAGAGATCAGTGAAATAATAAATATATACAGTGTTTTGCCACCCCCTTTCTGTGACATATTCACACCAAAATATTAAAAACTTGAAAGGATGTGGCGCTCACTCATTCAGAACCTCATTTCATAAATAGTGTTCAAATAAATATATACATAAACTATTCACACCTTATTTCATAAATAATAAAAAAATATGTGGACATATAAATCATGTGCAATTATGCTCCAATAAAGTCCATAGATTAGAACCTAAACCAATTCAAAAAATGTAATAAAAAAAACTGAGTCCATCCACCATGTGAGAAACAAAGTGATTTTGAGAAATAGTCTAGATTCCCTCTTCAACAACAGACTGTGCTCCACCACCACACAAGCTTCCTGATGACGTGTGGCTTACACAAAATGCATTGAGGCCGCACCTGCTTCCGTGGAATGTCACTTCCTGCCTGACTGGTTCCATGTCCTGGAATGTCCTGGAACACGCTGAGCTGCCTGGATTTGTTTATTATTTATGAAATAAGGTGTGTGTTCCGCTCTCAAAACACTATGTGTGATTCTAAACGGACAGCTAAACACTTGTCAGAGACTCCAGTAAACGGAAGCCCAATGCTTGAATTATCTACCGAAGGAATCCAACTTTATTTTAGTTTGATCTCTGATTTTATTTTATCTGTGAAACTGCAATACAATACAATGACAAGGTATCGGTACACATATAATCACTAGTCTAACATAAATGACAGATGACACAACAGAAAGGCACTTACAGGTGATGATGTCTCAAGCTCCTTGAGAGAGAATGAACATGCTGCATCCATAAAGCATGGCAATCTAAGATGTCTGAAGAACTTCCTAGACCAAAGGTCACTTCCTGTCTAAGAAATTTACATAACTATAGATAAAGCTGCTACATACTTTTGCCACTAGATGGCAGTGGTAAACTACACATTCAATATAAGTAACTATAACTAAATTAGCCTGTAAAGGCAGCACAGTGTGCATGATTTATGTATATATTTATTTGAACACTATTTATGAAATGAGGTTCTGAATGAGTAAGCACCACATCCTTTCAAGTTTTTAATATTACCGACTCTTACTAGCCCACACACCTTCCCCCATGCCTCCACGCCCTTTTGACCCAGTTCAGTTCCTTATCTGGGTATAAAATCAATACTTCTAAAATAGAAGTTATGCCTCTCCATATCCCTCCTGATGACCTGATATCCATGCAAAACTCATACCCATATTGATCGAAATGGGATCTCTTTTCCCAGCCCATCCCTGCTCTATCATTTGGTCTCCCTCCCTATGCCAAGATCCCACACTACAGAGGTTATGTCTAGGTCCAATGTCATTCACTCTGAAGATTTGGTGTGCCTGTGCCTCCAAGTTCTCTCTCTCCTCGCCATGCCCCCCCCATCTAATATGATCTTCAACCTCCTTATCCCAGATAGATTATCTCATCCCCGTATGATTCCCTGGTTACAAGCTGGTTTATTTCAACTACGTCACTTAGTTCACCCTGCCAACCGTAAGTTTCGAACCTTTAGCGGCCTTCAGTCCAAATATCAAATACCAAAAAATATGTTTTATTCCGACCTCCAAATAAAATATTATTTAGCAACCCTCACCCCATCCCTTACTTTATCTAAGCCGAACGCTTTTGAACTCATCTGCTCACCAATTACATTTAATCTCTGCCATATACCAGCTATATGTGGAGGTAAGCAAAACCTTAGATACAGTATATTTGGACTTGACACAGTTCCCCACATAAGGTTAATATGTAAGCTAAAGTACATAAGGCTTAGAAAATGCAGTTTGTAAATGAATAGACAACTGGTTAAAAGACCGAATTCGGAGAGTAACGGTTAATGATTCTTACTCTGAATGGTTTAAGGTTTTCAGTGGTGTACCCAAAGTTTCATTGTTGGGACCTTTACTTTTTAATATATTTATAAATGATATAGAGTCTGGGAATAAAAGTACAATTTCAGTGTTTACAGATAACACCAAGTTATGCAGTGGAATAACAGCCTTACAGGATGTTCCAGATGACAAACAGACCTTATGCACTATTTATTTTGGCAACTATGTGGCAAATGAGGTTTAATGTTGTCAAATGTAACATTATGCACTAGGGGGTTAAGAAAAACTGGGGGAGCCAGTGGTTGAAAAGGATCTGGTTCTTCATAATTTTGCCTCTGTACAAATCATTAGTAAGACCTCATCTGGAATATGTAATTACATTTTTGGCACCAGTTCACAAAAAGTATGTTGGAGAACTGGCAAAAGTGCAGAGGAGGCAACCATATTGATAAGAGGCATGGAGGAGCTCAGCTATGAAGGAAGATTAGCTGAACTGAATGTATTTAAATTGTTTATTAAGAAGGGATATGATCACCATACAGTAGGTGGTCCATATAGTGAACTTGGCGTAGAGTTATTCACTTTAAGGTCATCACAAAGGGCATGGAGGAATTCTTCATGTCGGAAGGAAAAGATATTTAAAATGGAAGTAAATTCTTCCCCACAAATGTTCCTTATTTAAAACAGTAGTAAACACTACATATTGCTGTGTGCAGATGTATCCTAACCTGCTCAGTTTGTTTGTAATCTGTCCACTTTAATTTTGTGACATCAGCGGAACATGCGCATAATTCTCCCGTTAATCCATTCTTTGCTATGCAGTGGCTCCATAATCCCCTCTGTGCCGACTGCACCGAGATCCCGCGAGATTTGTGGGACTTGCAGCGTCATATAGCACGGCACACAAGAGTGGAGATGCGCTGTATTACACAGCGATCTGCGCATGCACGAGATTACAGTAAGGAAACACAGAAAGGGCGGAAATATAGGGCACTGTGGAACCGGAAGGCATACTAAGCATGGCGCCAGATTCTCCCGGTAAGCAAGGATTTTAAAACAGCTGGAATATAATTAGGAAACATCCGAAGGTGGTTATTAACAATGCAGAAAGAGTTAGAATGCTTTATTACACTGGCATTATTAAGAAGCAGCATTTGAGGGACAGAATTTACTTCCTATTTAAGCTCCACATATGGAAAGCCTTCTTCACAATTAGAGCTGTGATGTGGAATAGTCTCTTCTCATGAACTGGTTCTGGCCAGCCAGTATCTTGTTTTAAAAAGATCTGGATACCTTTCTAAATGAACAAAACAAAGCTGGATATTAACACGTATAAGAATATTCAATTGCCTTCTGGGGGGGTTCAGGAAGAAATGTATTTATCCCATGCTGGAGCAAATTTTACTATGCTTTATAGATTTTTTTTTTTTGCCTTCCTCTGTATCAAATATGGGTAAATAATTCTGTATATGTAGGTTCTCTATTTATCTATTTTATTTATTTATTTTTTCCTATTGGTTGAATTAGATGGGCTTGTGTCCTTTTTCAACCTATGTTCTGTAACTATGCAACTATGAATGGGGTTTAACTTCTTTGCGATCCTAAAAGCAAGCAAAGTGCTAAACACATATATAAAGCACTGCACTGTGCTTTATAATTTTGAATGCAGTGTATGGCCTTGCTATAGAAAGTTCCTACCAACGCTTTATACAGTTATTTGATATAAATACTGCTGCAAAAATTAATTGTCCATATAGTAGCAGAAAAAAATAACAAGATTATAACGTTCTTATATTCTGATTATCCAAAGTGAATTGTGCCGATTTTCCAAAGTGCAAGAAACACAGAAAACACAGCTTCTGTGCAGAAAAGTGAATTTCCCTCGTACTCCCCTCTCAGTTTCACATTCACCAGATAGTGGCACCCCTGCATGAATGTGGTCACGCTTACATCTACAGGCGGTCCCCTAGTTACAAACATCCGACTTAAGAACGACCCCTACTTACAAACGAAAGGAGACAACAGGAAGTGTGACAAAATCTCCCCCTAGGCAGGGAAATTCACTCCTGTAAGAGTTATTATGGGAAAAAGGTGTCTCAACTGATGCTTTAGGTTTGATTCCCCAACAACTCAAAATTTTCAAAATCCAATTATCATTGGGGCAGGAAGTGAGGTGAAATCTTATGAACAGAAACATAGACAGCAATACAAACATTACAGGGGTGATAACCCCTTCCCTATGATATCCAAAAAGCTTAAAAATATTTTTTTGGCTGAAGCTACACTTAAAAAATGTACCTTTTCCAACTTATACACAAATTCGACTTAAGAAAAAACCTACAGTCCCTATCTTGTTTGTAACCCGGGGACCGCCTGTATTGCACATATAAGCACATTGCACATTTTTGGATAACAACTTTTTTATGATTTATGATTTATATAAAAGTTCATGCACATAAGTAATTAAGAGGAATTTATTTTGATTTATTGTGGTCAATTCACATTTGTCTTTTAATATGGGCAGCGCCATTTATCCCTCCATATCTATACATCACATGATTAGCAATTTGTGTTACCAAGCAATTGAACAAGTGTACCTAATAAAGTAGCCAGTGATCGTATGTCAGGTCTGGTTTAATTCCACAGAATACAGATCATAATATAGTATCACGGTAAATTTTGCATAAAAAAGTCTTAAGGTATGACTTTTTTTGGCTTAACAACATGTTCCACAAAGCAAAAGAAGAGCCATTCTAACCAGTTGGTCCTGTGATGAAAGTAACAGCACATTATCTAGTAAAATACTCCCCTCTGGAAATTGTTAGCAAATTTGCAGCTTAGGATCCTGCTGAGTTTCTTCTGTAAAGAGTGGTAATTATTATGAGACGGTGACTCTTGCTGCATCTTCCCTGTGATTAATTAGGGAGTCAGGACATGTGACAATTCAGTGTGTTATTTCTATATTTGTAGTCGTTATCACATAAAAGTGTGTTTAGTTTCCAGCTGAGTTTATCCTGTGGTTACACCAAGCTTCTGCCGCAGCTGAGTAATTTTCTTTGCCCGCCACAAACATATCTTATTTTCTGCACTATTGCTAGGTCATTGAATAATTAAAAGACAGAGACAATGAAGAATTCATTTTCAACCAAATAAGACAAAGGATGCTGCTGCCTCTCGAGTTGTCTAATTGGAGATGCATTTCTTTTACACTATGAATAATTTAAAATATATTATGCATTGTTTTTAAAGCATACTAAGCAGTAAGGCAGAATTCTGCTCAAAGTGATTGTAAAGGTTGTGATTTAAAAAAAAAAATACAAACATGTTATACTTACCTGCTCTTTACTATGATTTTACACAGAGCAGCCCTGATCCTTTTCTTTTTGGGCCCCCTACCGGAGGTCCTGGCTTCTCCCCCTGCCAAATGCTCCCATAGCTAGCCTCTTGCTATGGGGGCACTCAAGCAGGCTCCCTGCTGAGCCATGCTCCTGTGAATGCACATTGTCTCTCTCCTGCTGCGTGTGAGTCAACGAGGAGAGAGACTCCCGGGAGAGTCACTGCTCTCATGGACATCACTGGATTGAGATAGGGCTCAGGTAAGTATAAGGGAGGACTGGAGGGAAGCTGCATGCGGAACAGTGGTGGCCCGTCCATTAGGGGTGCATGGGTGCTGTTTGCCGCCCCCCCAACAAAAAAAAAAGCCACTACTGCGCGGAAGGTTTTTTATCTTCATGCACAGAATGCATGAAGGTAAAAAACATTCTGCCTTTAGAACCACCTTACAGTCTAAACCATAACTGGTTAACTCTTAGATTGCTAACTATAATATAATATAACTATAATATTCAATTTTTCTTGAACTATTGTTGTCATCTTCAGTGTGTTTTGCATCTTACTGGGTGTTTTCCATTGCATATCTCAGTCCCCAATGGGAAGCTTTTCTCATTGTTTTCCCATTTGGACATTTTCACTATGATAGAAAGATACCTTCCAATGTGAATAGCTTGCAATGAGGACACTTGGTCCAGTGACATCCATTAAGGGTGTGATTTCCACTCAATTTAAAACAGAGTTCTACCCATAATACAACCTTTATATGATTAATCTTCTTTCTTAATGCACATCATAATTTGGGCATTTTTTTTTTAATTCACTGTTTCAGCCTTGTTGCTATGGGTCCCTTGTAATCTGCCACTTCCGGTTCCACGGCAATGTGCGTCATTTCCAGCGGCGCCTGTGCTCCTGGGAGATGTGTGTCATCGTTTCCCAGGAGTCAGTGCGCAGTACTGTAGGCTAAAATCACGTTATTTCAAAACAGGACATGCCGCAAAGAAAGGCGGATCTAAGCACCTTATGCAGGAAGAGTGTCCTAGCGGGCTTCAATTGCCCACAATCAAGATGGCATTGGCCAGAATGCATAAAATAAGATGAGTAAATAAAAATAAATAGATACCGCAAACAGGATTGACGTAGTATACATGCGTTCATGTATACTTTGTCTACAGCCAGAGGGGATGCCGGAAAGAAAAAAAAAACGTTTGGTGGGCGGAACTCCCCTTTAAGGAGACTTAGCCCAGGTTCACATTAGTGCAATCTAAGACATCACAAGTGATTGGCACCCGCACCGCAGGTGCCGATTGCATACGATCTCTGAGCAATCAGTTGTATGGCTGAACTAGCTTTGGATTCACACAGGAAAAGGTGCAGGGACTTGTTTAACCCCGCACTGAAATCGGATCGCATGGGTGTTCTCACCTATGCGATCCGATTCCTGTACAATTCCTCTGTTCACACTGCGATCTGTAAACCGATCTGGGGGTGTCATTAACATTGTATTGACACCCGCACCGGTTCACAGAAGGCAGTGTGAACTGCCTGCGGGGGAGTTGCGATGTGGGAACCGGCGCTGAAATCACGCTGGTTCCCGCATAGCGCCAGTGTGAACCTATACTTAGGGGTTGTTTTAATAAAGACAAATAGGCCGTTTACTTTAGAAGGCAACACTTACTTTGCTAAAGAATTTTCACTTAGCTTAGTGAATGAGGTGAAAATTCACTTTGCAAAAAATACCTAACCACTTGCAAGGAAGAAAAAAACTAAGCAGTATTTTTGATTGTACATTGTTGGATAATAGAAGGTAGCAGAACTGCACTTTATGTACATACACAGGTGCATCTCATAAAATTAGAATATCATCAAAAAGTAAATTTATTTCAGTAATTCAATTAAAAAGTGAAGCTCATGCATTATATATAGATGCCTTAAACACAGAGTGATATTTTTCAGGCATTTCTTTCTTTTAATTTTGAGGATTATGGCTTATAGCCAGTGAAAACCCAAAATTCAGTATCTCAGAAAAATAGAATATCACATAAGACCAATACAAAAAATGATTTTAATACAGAAATATTGGCTTACTGAAAAGCATGTCCATATACAATATAGTATGCACTCAATACTTGGTCAGGGCTCCTTTCGCATGAATTACTGCATCAATGCGGTGTGGCATGGAGGCGATCAGCCTGTGGGACTGCTGAAGTGTTATGGAAGCCCAGGTTTCTTTGATGGTGGCTTTCAGCTCATTTGCATTGTTGGGTCTGTTGTCTCTCATCTCCATTTGACATTACCCCATAGATTCTCTATGGGGTTTAGGTCAGCCGAGTTTGCTGGCCAATCAAGCACAGTGATACCATGATCATTAAACCAGGTATTGATACTTTTGGCTGTGCGGGCAGGTGCCAAGTCCTGCTGGAAAATGAAATCAGAATCTCTATAAAGCTGGTCAGCAGAGGGAAGCATGAAGTGCTCTAGAATTTCCTGGTAGAGGGCTGCACTCACTTTGGACTTGATAAAACACAGTGGACCAACACCAGCAGATAACATGGCTCCCGAAATCATCACTGTGGAAACTTCACACTGGACCTCATGCAACTTGTATCCTGTGCCTCTCCACTCTTTCTCCAGACTCCTGGAACTTGATTTGCAAATGAAATGCTAAATTTTCCATAGTCCATGAGTTTCACTTTTTGAATTGAATTACTAAAATAAATGAACTCTTTGATGATATTCTAAGTTTATGAGGTGCACCTGTATATTGTTTTTGTTTCTGATGTTGCTCAACATTAGGGATGAGCTCCAGTCCATGTCCATATTTAGTCAATGACATCACCTAGGGGACCCACCCCCTTGTCTATATCAGTTGTGTGGCGGAGCTACTCATCATGCACGTGGGGGTACCTTTCCCACATCACTACACACCTTAGCTTGATGTATGTTGCATTAGGAGGGACATGCTTAGCCTGCGCCCTCTCCACCAGTGCAGTATAACTCTGTTGCCTCACACCCAGTAACAGAATTGGGTCCCACTGTGCACCTAGCACAGACCTCATGCGTGCACTTGTTGACTCCTTCTTCCATGTGATCAGGCCATAGATTTCCATAACGAGGGTTCAGTTGCAGTTGCTACTGGAAACCGGCCGCTACCTATACCAGGTACCATGCTTCACGACTTTCTGCAATGTACCTTGCTCTAGTACTTGGTTACCCATAGTAACTACTGTACTCCTCCTGCTTGACTTACCAAGTAAACAGCTCACAATGGCTTTGCTTCATACCCCGCATGTGCTTTACTGACCCAAATTCTTTTAATATGTCAGGACCAACATGCACATCTCTAAAAAACTTCAGACCAACCTCAGAATAGCTGATACAACTTTACTGAAATGCTTCAGAATGCAGTCCAACATGAACATTAATGTTAAAATGTCTCTAACTATCAATCATGTCAAACATTTAACAAAGAAGTATTTTCCCTTTGAAGCGCATTACTGCCCATTCACTTTGACGTTGACCTTGCCCCAAGGCTCCACAGTGGTTTTGAATGCTGCAGTTTGGCAGACATTTGATGTATACCGAGTGGGTCCCTCTGAGCTGGTTGAGGGATTCTGAGCAGCCACCACTGTGTATAGCCTCTCTGATGTTCTACCTGAGTCCCTGCTGTCATAAAGAAGCGTATATATAAGTGTGCTTTATATATTTTTAATAAATGGTTACAGTGTATTCTAACTGGGATCCTTTCTGTTTATCTCTTGAGCAGTTGCGGCCCGTCCATAGAGGGCACACGAGTCCATCTAGTCCAACAGTCCAAACTTTTGTGTGTGCTTATATGTTAATAGTACATTATATACCCCTGTATATTGCGGTCATTAAGGTACCCATATAATAATTTATTGAAATTATCGATGCTCCCCGCTGAAACCACTGCATGTGGAAGGGAATTCCACATCCTTACCGCATCCCTACCAATAAGGAATCTGCAGGGTCTTGAGAATACATTCTTCAAGTTCTTAGTTCAGTCTCCAGTTCTTAGGGAATACCTCCATGTACCCCTGGGATATCATTCCAAATGAGACTATAGCTGTGGACATTGTTGAAGCTGGGATTTGTTATGCACTTCTTACAGTTTGTTCTTTTTTCCTTCATTTGTGTTCAGTATTCAGAAGTGCAGCAGATTGGCACAGGACCCGGAAGCTATTGGAGATCACTTGAATAGTGGTATCTACTACAGCGATTTCCAGCTTCCACAGGGATTTGGCAGGTATGCCGTGCTAGACCAATCTGTCAAACCTAAAATTCAGTTTTAATAATTAATTTACATTAACTGCAGCCTAACACAAATATGTGGCCCCACTGGACTGGGCCTTTTTCCCTGGGGTCGCATATTTGGGTATCTCCCTTTGTGCTGGAAGTGCTCCACATGGGGGCCTCATGGAGAGCCCCGGGCCCCATACTAACGATTGGGTCACCTGATTGCCTCTGATTGGCTATCACAGTGATCAGTGACTGTGGAACACGCCCCCCATGTTTTTTCTCTCTGAATGGAGGAGAAAGATACATTGTATATCTCTCTGTCCTTGCAAAAAAATAATAATTAAAAGTAATCCAAGATCTCTTCTCTTGAAAAGATACACAAAAAGTCCCTGGCAGAAGGTGACTTAAAAGAATTGACTGACGCCAGATCTGAGTTAGCAACGGTGATTAATAAAAAATTTCAAAGAAACTACATATTACGCCAAAAACTATTTTATGAGTTTGGGAACAAAACAGGTAGACTTTTGGCTCGCTCGACAACCGCCAAACGGACAAACCACACGGTCCACTCGATCACCACCACAAATGGGAAGAAAATCACCGCAACCCCAGATATAGCACAACAATTTGTCAACTATTACAAACACCTCTACAACCTACAGCCACCAAATACACAATCCACATCCTGAACCAGGTTAGATGCACTTCACTCATTTCTTCATAAATACTGCCCTCCCCCCTTCTCAGAGGAAGACACTACAAAGCTTGAAGAACCACTCACAATAGCTGAACTTCATCAAGCTATAAAACAAACTAAACCC
>BLSH010392446.1:294988-306714 GCA_018402905.1 Glandirana rugosa
CCACTCGCTTGGGTCTGACATTGCAAGCCCAGGCATGGCTTGAAAACCCACAGGCACCGTGTCCGGGTCCGTGCCACGGACACCCAAAAGTTCGGTACGGACCCGAACGTTACAGTCTGGGTTCGCTCACCACTAATCATCATAGTCACTATATCTTTAACCACTGCACTTTATATATATAGTCATATTGTATGTTTTAATCTTTTTGATATGCTTTTATAATGATGTCATTCAATTTTATTTTATCATATTATAATTTGTGCTGCTGTTCATGGGGTACCAAGAAAGTCCACTGTAGTTTCCTCAAATTTCTTTGCATTTACTTGTATATTGTGCTCATAAACTTAAAAAATAATGACTATATTAAAATGTATACACCAGCTCAATAAATCATAATACATGAAAAATGTCACCACATATTGGTACTGCGGACATTGGTAAACATACTGTGCTTTGTCCCAACTGAAGTAATGTTTGAAATAGAAGAAAAAATTATGGCACCACACCTCGAAGTAAATTAAAAATAATGTTTTATTGAAATTTTACAAAATTGGTTTAAACCAAATCTGATTTAAATTTCACATGGGTATTGCACTATATTTTGTTCACCCCAACTGCACGGAGCTGGTATCACCAAAAAGTCCTCCACGTACGAGTAGGGAGCCCCCAATAGTCACAATATATATGAGATTATAAACACAAACATCATTCCCTAATATCCAGATATCTAGTGGTGGCTATTAGAGGGGTGGTGATGTCCAACTCAACATCTTGCTCAACATGTTTTGCATATTTGTACGCTTCTTCAGGAGTTTTGGAATTAAATAGTTTTTATAAAACCATAAATAGACCACATGAGAAGGGCAATGAGAGCGCTCCAAACCCCCAAATTGGGCAGATATTGGGACACACTAAGATAGTGGAGGTGAATCAACTTTGAGGCAGAGGGGCACACTTCCTGTAATATTAAGGTAGGGATATATTTTTTCCCTTGAGATTATAAGGTGTGTAGATATTAGTGCTGGATGCTGATTAGGGATGGGTGAACGGTTCGGCCCGAGCATGAGTTTGAGCCAAACATTGGCTGCTCGCCCGTTTTTGGAACAACCAAATTATATGGTAGAAATAGAAAATGCTGAGCAGGGAAGGAGCCAAATGGGCACCACGTCCCAATGTGAAAATTTGTAAAAAAACAATAGTCAGTTGGAATCCAAATCTGGGTTCCATGGACTTTAAAGGTGCCCAATAACTTTGAGTAGTAATTATTCAAACTAACACATGTATAAAAAAAAACATCTAGAACCATTTTATTGTTTACATTTAGGTAGAGATAAAATCCATATACAAATACATGTGCAAAATTGCACAAAAAGTGATAAAAAAGAGCAATGAACAGATCCTATATGGAGTCAGCTATACCCCGCTCAACATGTTTCACCCGTAAGGGCTTCCTCAGGAGACTGTATGGGGCTGACTACGACAGAAAAAACATAACATTTAGAAACATACAATACATATGTATACAACAATCAAGAAGATTAATTCATTGACAAAAATTAGTTAGTAAGTTCCCATCAATGATAGGATTGTGATCTAGATATACATTTGACGTATAATAGATAATGATGGCTAATAGATCCAATGTATTACTATAATGTATTACTATAGTGTCTACCCTTGAGTGTATGCAAAAACACACATACATATAGCAAGGATCTCATAGCTTCCGCCGCCTGTGGTGAAACGACCGAATATGACGCTGCGCGAGACGATCGCAGCCGAGCACAGATCGCCCACGCAGCACCACCTGTCTAGGAGGATAACCCACCCAGACAAAGGTACATCCACAACCAGGAGGCACAGCTGCTCCCTATCCCTCAGAACTAACTGAGGGATGGGATGGTGAGGTCCAAGTACGGGCTCCATATGGTTCTTTTATTTGGCTGGCAACTGGTCCTACATTTGGTATCATCCTCACTGATACTCCGTTGCTGGAGTTTTTGCTAAAACAAATGGTAAGATACATATATAATAATTTTTATAATCTTGGTTTATAAAATGGTTCTAGATTTTTTTTTATACATGTGTTAGTTTGAATAATTACTACTCAAAGTTATTGGGCACCTTTAAAGTCCATGGAACCCAGATGTGGATTCCATCTGACTATTGTTTTATACAAATTATATGGTAGTTCGATCACTTGTTCGGTCCCCCGAACGACCACAATGCACTTCGTCCCGGCACAATGCATTGAAAGCCCTGATTCGCTGAAGCAATGAAAACTTCACCCAATCAGAGCACTGTCAGAGCCATGATTGGATGCTGTCATGATGACTCTATCCAATCATGGCTCATTGCTCTTAATCCCTCTATAAACACTATATACCCACACTATAAAAGTATTCTTTCCATAGCGGACATTTTTACTGTGATATCGCTGTGTAGTGAAATAGAACAGGGCTCTGTTCAGTGCTACTATATAGACAGTTTGTGTGCTACTGTGATTCTGTTGTCAGCATAGAATATTAGTTTTGTGTGAATATAGGGACAGTGCAGTCACTGTGAGTGCAGTGCAACCACAATTCATCTTTATATTAGTGTGAATGTAGGGACAGACCAGTGAGTGTAGTGCAGTGACTACGATTCATCTTTATATTAGTGTGAATGTAGGTAGGGATGCATGCGCGAACGATTCGGCCCGAGCATACGTTTGGCGAACAAACGGGATGATCGACCATTTGATCGCTTCTGTTCGTCAAGAGAGGAGTGGTGGAGAAGGCTGCCCCCTAAGTGATGCATTTGAATACAGTGAAATAAATCAGCGCAAATATCCCTTTAAATTCAAAAATAAATACATATAAATATAGTGGCTGCTGACACAAATCCAGTTTTTTCACCTCACCAGAAATAAATGAATCAATGAATGATATGCAGCGCTACCAATTATAACACACTAAAGTGCTAGTGCTTAAACAATGAAAAAATATAAAGCATTAATCCCCTTAATTGTAATAATACAGTGCTCATATACATTAATCAATAAATAATGTGCAGTACTGCCAATTCTCTCACGCTAAAGTGCTGGTGCCCAGTTGTAATAAACATAAAGTAAATGTGACATATATCTTTTCAATTAGATAGTATAGTGCTCATACAATCAAAGTTCAAATAAACAGTCTATAAATCACAACAAAGTGAATCTTCAGTGTAAAATAAATGCAAACAATTTCTTAAGCAGCAGCACCAAGTCCATAGATGGGACATCTAATTAAGTGTGAAATAGATCCAAAAAGGGGGACAGCCAGGTTTCCGATGGGTGCACAAGGATAGAAGGCGTTCTTATAAAATCCTCCACCAATCAAATTGGCCGCTCACCTCACTCCTATAATCAATGCACATTCAACCCCAATAACCTGGGATAAGGTAAACTGCAGAGATGACACTCAGATATACTCCTCCATAATATACATATTAGGATGAAATTCCGGTCCTTATGGATCTTATTCAAAGTTCCAAGCCATGTATATGCAAAAGAAAAGCAGAAGCGATCTAATGCTCTCCGTATAAAATATTTTATTAAGCCCCAAGATAACAATATGCACTTACAGGACAAAGCACATTAAGCCGTGCCAACTGATTACTGCATGTGTACCCTCGGTGCAAACAGTTCCTGATGGCAGCAACGTGACGTGCAGACGTGAGGCTCCTCCCCTAGACGCGTGTCATCATAGGCGTGACTTCTTCAGTAAGGGTGGAGTCTCAGCATCTTACGTTTGGATTTATACCAGCCTAACGCCCCTCAAGGCGGTATTAGATAAAGAACCAAGTGTCAGGTATAGAGATGACGGTCATGTGACGCAACTGTTTTTTTGAACTTTGATTGTATGAGCACTATATTATCTAATTGAAAAGATATATGTCACATTTATTTTATGTTTATTACAACTGGGCACTAACACTTTAGCGTGCGAGAATTGGCAGTACTGCACATTATTTATTGATTAATGTATATGAGCACTGTATTATTACAATTGAGGGGATTGATGCTTTATATTTTTCATTGTTTGAGCACTAGCACTTTAGCGTGTTATAATTGGTAGCGCTGCACATCATTTATTGATTAAGTGATGCATTTCTCCATTTTTTTAGTCCTCCCCGCCCAGGGCTGTCAGTTTCCACATCCCATTGGCAGCGTCAACCTCACATGGTGGACGAATATCTAGAGGTGAAAGAAGAGATGGAGAGCTTTCCAGTCGATGATCCACTGGCTTACTGGGTCATGAAAATAGACCACTGGCCACTGTGGCCAGAACTTGCTCAGTATGCTATTGAGCTGTTGAGCTGCCCTACATTCAGCGCGCTTTCCGAACAGGCATTCAGTGCTGCTGGAGGTTTTGTTACTGACCATAGAATGCTTCTGTTCACAGGCTCCGTGGACCATCTGACTTTTATCAAAATTAACCAGTTCTGTATTACCAGCTATGAAGCCCCTGATGCCGATGTCACCAAATAAGTGTTTTTGGGATGTAGAATCTCTACAAGACTTCAAGGCTGCCTAGCGTTGTGGGTGTTGATTTCATCTGGAAGAATGTTTTTGGTGTAGGTTTCATGGGCACAATTAACACTCAAAGACCAATTTTTCTGCGACTGTTTGACAGGTGCATCAAATTGAATTTTTTTTACAGCAAGGCCAATTCTTGCTTTCATCAAGAGTACCTCTATAGGGTTACGGTCTAAAGGCGCCACCGACACCCAAAAACCAATTTTTCCACAACTGTTTGACAGGTGAATATTATTAAACAAAAAACACAATCCTGGGCTAGAGTCCTTGGTATATGCTGGACAACGTTATGCAGCTAACAGACAGGTCCGGTATAACCAATAAATATAAAGTGCTAATATACTGCAGCGCAAAGTCCAACCAATGAAATATAAAGTGCTACTATACTGCAGCGCCTGAGTAAGCCTGGTTTAAACTCCAGATATGGTAGTCCCTCCGGCTCGCACAGACGCCCTCAGCAAGTCAACCTCTCCTTCTGCTGCTTTCCAATATGGCTCAACAACATGGTCCCATGTGGCAAGCAAGCACGATCATACAATAAAGCATAAACAGCCCATAGTGCAGACAATATGTTGGTGAAATAAAAACAGCGTTCTGTATGTTGATTCCGGTGCCCAGCCACAAAGATGGCGCCCGTTCGTCCACTTCCTAGTCACGTGTGTCAAACGTCAAAGCGTCCCTTGGCTCCACCCAACGCATTTTGTCAAAAGCGTGACATAGTCAGGGGAGTGGCCACCAAGGCAGACGTTGACTTTTATACCCAGACAATAAGGAAGTGGATTGCATTCCGGGGAGACCGGTGATTAAACCAGCCACACCGGAAGAAGGGCACGCGGTCCTGAGAGCATGCTACAAAGTAATATAACATGCATCTGATCCCGCAACTAGCGGGAAAAAACCTAGTAACAAGGTAATTAGCAAAAAAAGTTACTAAACCATAATTGAATGAAACATACGCATATATTATGCAAATTATATTTAGCACAATGGACCTGGAAGACGGAAGAACAACGCCACCCAGAGGCTAACAAACCGGAACCATGCACAGGACGTAAACAAATATTCCATAAAATACTGTGTATGCCAGTGTATGCCATTAATATCCAAGTGGTTCTATTTGAGAACTCTTAGGGGCACATACGACCCAACATGTTAACAATCTATGGTACAGTCACAATGTTCTGATCGTAGGTCCTCGCTCGGATATGTCTAAGTGTGGGACGCGCCTCTACCTCCTCACCAGCAGTGCACTGCATCCATGGTGCCACCAAACGGGTCAAATTTTGTTTGTATATCTATAATTATGCATTTATTGATATAAGTACGGAATGTGTTTAGTTCATATTAGCCCTTGTGTACAAAAACTTTATTCTGTCAAACATTCCACTCAAATCATTCCTGATGTGTTTCACCCCCTGTGTCTCTTCCCTCCGGACAATACCTGTGGGTGGGGGAAGAGGGGCCCAGGACCTCGGAGTAGTAACAATATGAGTCACTTCAGCAAAACAGGCATCAACAATGCACCTTTGGGTTAGAATTCTTTTTTCTTTCTGTGTCCCTACTGGGGTGATCCTCCCTCTTCCTGTTCTGATCATAACACCAGAACAAGACATACGGGGAACTCTTCCAATGACCAACTAATGTCTTGCATCCGGTTATCGATAGTCTCTCACCACATCCCAGAACATTACAACAGAAAAAAATACTGTCCAGCAGCTGAAAAAATGGAGGGACATTGCTGGTGGCTACTCCTTCAAAAAAATGCATACATAAATCCATAAAATGAAAAAAGTTCTGAGCTGATTGGCTGTAATTAATATTACTTTTTAATATTAATAATTAATGTAATTAATAAACTTTTTTGACTTACTGGATTTATGTGTACAATCTTTTGAAGGAGAAGGCCCCAGTAAAGTCCCTCCATTATTTTTGGCTGCCGGACCAGATAGTCATTTGTTTCTGGAAACTCTTCCATTGGGAAAGTGAATGGCACTAAAAACTTTAAGCTTTAATCCTTCTCTTCTCTTAAAAAAATGGCTGTTATACCACTTTAATATGTTCATATTTTTACTTTTAAGAGTAAACAAAAATAAAATGTGGGTCAGATAACTAGTATGCAATGTTTAATGTTGATGAATGAAAAGACATTGCTGAGTACGGTAATCAAGATCATCTAGAGACTATGCAGCAAAGAGAGGAATACACCTGACGTTCCAAACCAAGAGGGAATTCCTGTTGGTGCAATCATTACTTAGAGGTGACACCACTGATTACTCTCTTCTGTCTCTAGTGCTTTGCTTGATGTCTGCCCATTCAATTACCTACTTTGTTCTTATCGCCTGCATGCAATGGCACATTCAATTTAAAGAGCTTTTCATCTCCAGATTGTTTGTGATTAGGATCTTAAGGGTGATTTTGATGGCTGGACTAATCATCTAACTTTGATTTGTCTCCTGCCCTGTTGTTCAATGTGCTAATAAGTCTATCTGTTGTCACCACATGCAGTGAGTGCTTTCAAGCTAAGTCTCTTTATTTTTATTTTTTAAGCTAGAGACCTGATTATCTTTTTGGATATTATTGTTTCTCATAACCATAATAGTACAGAATATGGGCTTTTTTTACATTTGTCAGGAAAAAAAATGATAACCATTTATTTGAAAATGCCTACGGTGTAACTAACCTTGCTGTCCCACTCTTTTCCTGTAAAGAAATGTAATGTTAGTCATCAAAATATAGTGAAGCTGCATTAGCACTTAAAATTAACCTGTGGCCAGGATATAGGCATTCAAGTATTTATGTATTTCTCATAAGCAGTATATAGGCTTTAAAACAACCTGTGGAATACTTCATCTTAAGGCCTCATACACACGGACGTTTTTTGACGCCGGCGTTTTCTGGCGTTTTTTGCAGCTCTCCATGTTAGTCAATGGCCCCATAAAAACGTTGGCGTTTCTGAGCTGTAGGTGGCGTCGGCGTTAGTGAGCAGAAAGTAGAACCCATGGCCATCACGTTCTGAGGCTGTAACGTTTTGACGTTTTTTGACGCCGACGCCACAATATGCCAACAAACGCCAACTAACGCCAACAAACGCCACCTAATATTGTACCGGCGTTTTCCGGCGTTTTTTGACGCCAACGTTTTTAGGTTGAAAAATAACAGAGGGATGATTTTTTTAAAAAAACGCCTATTGACGCCGACGCTCACTAACGCTCAAAAACGCCAATGCATAACGCCGAAAAACGTCAACTTTTTTTCCTTGACGTCGGACCCGACGTTTTGTTTATTTTTTTAGATACGCCCGTGTGTATGAGGCCTTAAAGTTCAAATCAGAATCAGCATTTTTACTTGCACTTGATTGGATGATGGAAGTCAATAGAGCTTCAGCTTAATCACTAGGCAAAAGGGAAAAATTGCTTGCAAGGTAAAAATTCCCATGCAAATTGAACAGCCTATTTGCCTTAAATTGATTGTAAAGTCTTGTTTAAAAAAACAAACAAAAAAAAAAACAAACATGTTATACTTACCTCCTCTGTGCAGTTGGTTTTGCACAGAGCAGCCTGGATCCTCCTCTTCTCGGGTCCCTCTTTGCTGCTCCTGACCCCTCCCTCCTGTCAAGTGCTCCAAGCCAGCAGCTTGCTATGGGGGCACCTGAGCTGAGTCACAACTCTGGGTGGTCATTCAGACACAGAGCCCCGACCCAGCCCCAACCACTCTCTTCCCTCATTGGCTAACTGACTTTGATTGACAGCCGAGGGAGCCAATGGTGCCGCTTCTGTGTCTCACCCAATCTGGAGAGTCCCGGACGGCTAAGGCACTTGTGGACATCGCTGGAGAGAGATAGGGTTCAGCTAAGTAATTAGTGGGGTGCTGGGGAGACTGCTACACACAGAAGGTTTTTTATCTTAATGCATACAATGCATTAAGATAAAAAAACCTTCTGCCTTTACAACTCCTTTAACCCCACTTCGAGCTTGATAGGTATTGCTTTCATTATCTGGGTGATCTTCTCATAGGACTGGTTCTGTAGCCTGTTAAATATTTGTAACCTATATATAATTATGTATATACAGTAAATGTATGTAGCCAATGGCCCCCATGGGGGTGGCTGGTTATTGTGATTCACCTGCTCACAACTGCCCTCAATCCCACTCCTGCTGGCATCCGGAGTCAGAAAATCAGACTGGTTCTTTGTTTTTTTTGTTGTTTTTATTAGGGAATTTGAACTTGGATGGGGTAGGGTGATCATGAGAAAAGGGTATCCTTACCTCCAATAGACTGAAAAAACATACACTGGAGAGGGAGCTATCTGCAGTTATTAATCTGAAAAATACTTTATTGGAAAATATTAAAAAGTGAGGTCATGAAACAGGAATACAGTGCAACAAAAAAGATACTTGACATAAAATGACAACGTTGTGGATTAAAAACTTTAGCTCGCGAGCTCAGCCATATACACACACATTTGATTTCCCAGATTACCCTCTGTCTTCATTAACCTTTTCAATGCCATTGCAGCTATTTTTCCCCTGAATGTACTGTTTGATATTTAACCACTTCAGCCCTGGAAGGATTTCACACTTTAGGACCAGAGCTATTTTTGCGATTCGGCACTGCGATGCTTTAACTGACAATTGCGCGGTCGTGCGATGTTGTACCCAAACAAAATTTGCGTGCTTTTTTCCCCACAAACAGAGATTTCTTTTGGTGGTATTTGATCCCCTCTACGTCATTTCTGATTGCCGCTATAAATAAATAAAGAGCGACAATTTTGCAAAAAACTGTTTTTCTTACTTTTTGCTAAAAAACAAATCCAAAAAAAAACTATAAAAAAACATTTTTTTCATCAATTTTGGCCAATTTATATTCTTCCTCATATTTTTGGTTTAAAAAATCACAATCTACGTTTATTGATTGGTTTGCGCAAAAGTTGCCGCGTTTACGGATGCTGAGAATTAATTTCTGGAGTTTTTATTTTTTTTTTATATTTTTTACTAGTAATGGCGGTGATCTGCGATTTTTAGCAGTACTGCAATATTGCAGCGGACATGTGGGACCATTTTGACACTTTTTTGGGACCATTGGCATTTATACAGCAATCAGTGCTATAAAAATGCACTGATTACTGTGTAAATGCCATTGGCAGTGAAGGGGTTAACCTGCAGGGGGCACTCTAAGAGTTAACTGTGTTCCCTAGGTGTGGTCTAACTGTATTGGTGCTGGGCTGGCATCTTGCCCATCTTGGCTGGTTGTTTATCCATCTATTTCCACCTTATTTACAGTTACAGATGCTGCTGCGACTTGGTCAGAGGTCACTTGATTGACCTGCCTACGCTCTCCCCCCTTTCATTAACCACTTGCTGATGGCTGATCGGCATTTGACGGCGACAGAGTGGCTCTGTAACGCGGATCGCCGTCATATGATGGCGGCCGCGAGATCGCGCCCAGTGAGCGCGCGCGTGCCGCCGGAGGCGCGCCCACACGCTCATTGTGTTCAGGGAGGGCCAGGGAGCGGGTGCGGTGGAGTCGATCTCCGCCGGCCACCCACGATGCCACCCCCGGAGTGAAAGAACGGAGGTCCGTGTAAGTAAACACGGACCTCCATTCTGTGAGAGGGGGAAGGGCTGTGATCACAGCCTTCCTTTACACGGAAGCTGTGATCGCTTCCCTTCCCCAGCTAGGGCAGTCCCCCCACAGTAAGAACACGCCCAGGGAACTCAGTTAACCCTTAGAGCGCCCCCTGCAGGTTAACCCCTTCACTGCCAATGGCATTTACACAGTAAAAGCTCCACGAAGGTCCAGCTTGGTGAAGATAGTGGCCGTGCCAAGCCTCTGAAATAATTTGGGTACCAGCGAAAGCGGGTAACAATTTGTTATTGTGATATTGTTTAGTTCCCGATAATCTATGCAAGGCCATAAGGAGTGATCTTTCTTTTCGACAAAGAAGATGCTCGCTCCTGCGGGTGACGTGGATGGCCGGATGAATCAGTTTTTAAGTTTTTGTCAAGGTAAGTCTTGAGAGTCTTTAGTTCCATTTCTGTGAAGGGGAAGATCCTTCCAAAAGGGATTTCAGCCCCAGGGAGGAGCTCAATGGGACAATCATAGTGCCTATGAGGAGGGAGGAGCTCAGCTCCCTCTTTATTGAAAATGTCCAGGAAAGCATGGTACTCCAGGGGAACAGACTGGCAGGTATCAGGGTTCAGGGTCAGAGTCCAGACATAGTAAGGGTTGCATCAGGCACTTCTGGCAGGCAGTGTAGGAGGCAGTAGGGGGATTGGAATTGCATTCTTCCTGTAAACCAGTCAATGCTGGGATTGTGTGCCCATAGCCATGGCAGACCAAGAATAAAGGGAAACAGGGGTGTTTCAATTGCATCCAGGTGGAGAAGTTCTTGGTGGCCGTCAGCCATGGTGGCTGGCAATGGAACAGTTTCATGGGTGACCAGACCAGACTTTAGAGCTGTTTCATTAGCAAGATGTACCATCATGCCTTGGGTTGCAGCAAAATCTGATGTTTAGTGGCAAATAATAAGTCTACGAAGTAGCTACATGCACAATCCACGATGGCAGGGACTGTGATGTTCCCTCCAGGAAGTTGTAGCGAGAGAGACAATGCTACATGAGACAGGTTGCTGGGCGGGACTGGCGCTGCAGCTGTGACAGCAGTCTGGTGCGGGTCCACATAGAGCAGGGACATAGCTTGGAAAAATTAGGTGATGTCATTTATAGATGCCGTCTTCCGTTCCAGGAGGCGATGTGCCCAGGATTGCGGTTCTCCCAATAGCAGAGATATCACGAAGCCCACCTTAGTGGCTTCAAGAGAGAGCGTGCGTGGTTGTAGGGTGAAGTATAATTAACACGCACTACAGAAAGCCCCAAACTTGCTACGATCCCCCAAGAACATATCGGGTGTGGGGACCTTGGGTTCTGAAAGCATCCCAACCATGGCCATTGCCAAGGTAGGAGACGGAAATTCCAGGACACGTTCCTCCAGACGTTTATAACCCACTTGCAGGGTCTTGATGGCCTGTGTAAGGCCAGTAAGGTGTTGACAAAGTTCATCCGTCGGAGAGGGACCCTGCACAGACTCAAGCATGGCTGTCCTGTACTGTCACGTACCTGGTGGTGGATTCTGATGTGCAACAACAACCTCTCTTACTATCCTGACC
>BLSH010392447.1:20120-30706 GCA_018402905.1 Glandirana rugosa
ATTCCTGGCCTTTGAAATGCTGTCATTCCGTCTGGTGGACACGGACAGTTTCAAAAACCTGATGGCGGTGGCTGTCCCACAGTACATGGTTCCCAGCCGCCACTACTTTTCCAGTCGAGCCATCCCTTCCCTGCACAAACAAGTTGGGGAAAAGATCAAGTGTGCACTGCGCAACGCCATCTGTGGCAAGGTCCACATAACCACTGATACATGGACCAGTAAGCATGGGCAGGGACGCTATATCTCGCTAACTGCACACTGGGCAAATGTAGTGGCGGGTGGGCCTGAGCCGGCTAGCCATTTGGCGCATGTCCTTCCACCACCGAGGATTGCAGGGCATTTCTCTTTGCCTCCTGTTGCCTCCTCCTCCTACTGCGCTTCCTCCTCCTCGACCACCCACTCATCCGCTCAGCGTAACACCTTCACCACCAACATCAGCACATCCAGGGGGAAACGACAGCAGGCTGTTTTAAAACTGATATGTTTGGGGGATAAACTCCACACTGAGCACGAGCTGTGGACCGGCATTGAACAACAGACCAATGAGTGGTTGTTGCCACTGAGCCTCAAGCCCGGCCTGGTGGTGTGCGACAATGGCCGAAATCTCGTAGCGGCTCTGGGCCGAGCCGGTTTGACGCACATCCCTTGCCCGGAGCATGTGCTGAATTTGGTGGTACATAATTTTCTAAAAAACTACCCGGATATGTCAGAGCTGCTGCATAACGTGCGGGCCGTCTGTGCACACTTTCAGCGTTCTCACCCTGCTGCTGCTCGCCTGTCTGCGCTGCAGCGGAACTTCGGCCTTCCCGCTCACCGCCTCATATGCGACGTGCCCACAAGGTGGAACTCCACCTTGCACATGCTGGAGAGACTGTGCGAGCAGCAGCAGGCAATAGTGGAGTCTCAGCTGCAGCACACACGGGTCAGTCGCTCTGCGGAACAGCAACACTTCACCGAGTGGGCCTCCATGCGAGACCTATGTACCCTATTGCAGTGTTTTGAGTACTCCACCAACATGGCCAGTGCCAATGATGCTGTTCTCAGCGTTACTATCCCACTTCTATTTCTCCTTGAAAAAACACTTCGGACCATGATGGAAGAGGATGTGGCACAGGAGGATGAGGAGGAGGAGGAGGAAGAGGGGTCATTTCCACTGTTATCAGGCCAGTCATTCGCAAGTGGCTCAGAGGGTGGGTTCCTGCACTAGCATAGGCCAGGTCAAAAATATTTAAGCCAAGGTACAGTTCTGGAGGACGAGGAGGACGAAGAAGATGAGGAGGAGGAGGAATTGCAGCAGGGTGGCACACAACGCAGCTCTTGGGCATCACTGGAGCGTGGCTGGGGGGATACAGAGGACACAGATGATATACCTCCCACAGAGGACAGCTTGTCTTTGCCTGTGGGCAGCCTGGCACACATGGCCGACTACATGCTGCAGTGCCTGCGCAACGACAGCCGAGTTGCCCACATTATAACTTCTTCTGATTACTGGGTGGCCACCCTGCTGGATCCCCGTTACAAGGACATTGGGCCGTCCTTAATTCACTCACTGGAGCGTGAGAGGAAGATGCGCGACTACAAGCGCACACTGGTGGCGCTGCTGAGGGCATTCCCAAATGACACCAGGGGCTCAGCGGAAGCACAAGGCAAGGCAGAGGAGGAAGAGGAGGAAGAGGCCACCAACACAGCTGTGCCACCGCCAGCACCTCAGAAGGCAGGGTTAGCATGTCAGCTTTGTCAGCAGCACGCCACAACAAACAGCACCACCAGCCGATAGACAACGTCTTAGCAGAAGGCAGCATTTCAGCAACATGGTGCAAGAGTATGTGTGCACACGCCTACACGTACTGACTGATGGGTCTGCCCCATTCAACTTCTGGGTCTCCAAATTGGCCACATGGCCTGAGCTTACCGTTTATGCCTTGGAGGTGCTGGCCTGCCCTGCAGCCAGTGTATTGTCTGAACGTGTGTTTAGCATGGCAGGAGGCGTTATCACAGACAAGCGCAGCCGTTTGTCCACAGCCAAAGTGGACAAGCTAACCTTTATTAAAATGAACCAGGCATGGATCCCACAAGACTTGTCTGTACCTTGTGCAGAATAAACATTTAGACCGGACTCACACAGCCATTAGTATACTTGTTTTTTTGAATAGGCCTCAATATTTTGGGGGCTACCCCAATTATAAACAAACAAAAAAAAAATACAGTGTTGGCTACCTCCTCCTCCTCCTCGACCACCGCCCCTTCCACCTACACTGCCATGGTCATGGCCTAGTCAACCTCTAGGCTCCTACTCCACATCCACCCCCCCTTCCCATTTTTTTTATTTGATTTTAATTTATTTTCCCTATCCCCATTTTTTTGTAGGGCACTTGCCCTACTCTTACCCCCATTTTACTTCCTTTTGCAGCCCTCTAGCACTTGCCTGGACTTTGTTACAGCCATTTTTGTGCCTAAAAGTTCGGGTCCCCATTGACTTCAATGGGGTTCAGGGTCCGGGATAATGTTCGGGCAACGTTCGGTGCCGAACCCGAACTTTTTTCCAAAGTTCGTTCGGACCCTCCAGGTGTTCACTCAATTCTAACCATAACGCACCCCCACTGGTGTGAACGCACCCCAGGTGCTTGCAGCTGTGTCAAAGACAAAGTTCCTCATCCCCAATGAATTGATTGTCAAAATGTCCAATTACTGATGCTGGAGAGTCACCGGAAGTGACGTGGTTGGAGTTTTTAATGAGTTGGCTGTTTGACAGAACACCGGAATCAAAGATCTAGAAGACTTTGCTAAGTATTTTTTCTTTTTTATTCCCATTTTTGCTGTTGTTTATGGTTTATTTTGTAATATTTCTTTGCACTTTTGTTTTCCCTTTCTTTCATTAAATATTTTAAAACTGTCAATCGTTATCTTTAGTACTCTAAACCAAAACATAATAAATCCCTGTCTCTGAATAGGACTACTGTATTTTGATCACCTGTCTGGTGTGACAGTGTTTATTACAAACATGTTATTAGAAGTCATAACTATTGCAGCACACACTGTGAATGGTGTGTAGCTTCAATAAAACTCATAGTGACAGCTATTGTGTATGGGTGACCGGTTTACTGCAGAGATAACCAACTCTGGTGACAATAGATCTCAGTCTGCCGGCTTAAGATTGTTGTCCTGCAAGCTGGAAAATACACATCCAGTGTAAAAGCACCATCCAAAAGTGGTAATTACTGTACATTATAAACCATACACAGTCATGGCCAAAAATATTGGCCCCCTACATCTCTGTCAGATAATGCACCACTTTCTTATATGGTATTCAATACAGAAATTAAAGTAGAACTAAATGCAAAACATTTTTTACATTTTGCACAGAGTTAGAGAGGGTCATGACTAGGGATCCACCGATACCACTTCTTTAGCGATGAGTACCGATACTTTTTTAAGTACTCGCCGATACCAATTACCGATACCTGCTTTCCAGGTTCCCACTGTGCCCCTGTTAGAAGATTGTGCTAAGGGTTAACTGTTGATTGTTGTTTCATCTAGCTCATGGAAGGAGCAGCTCTATTTGAACTTCCTGCTTTCTGTAGCCAGTGCTGTTTGTTCTACAGCGTTTGTATGTTCCTGTAGCAACCTGTGATCCTGATTGTTTGTTCCTGTGACCCGGCTTGCCTTGACTCTGCTATTGATCTCCGCCTGCACCGATCCCGGCTTCCACGACCACTCTTCTGCCTGCTCCTTTGTACCTCGTTGCCCGCCAGTTAACGAACTCTGCTTGCACCCGACTACTCTTCAGCCTGACCCATCTGTACTGCTCCGCCAGCCCATTACCGACCCGGGCTGCACCACCACGCTTCAGCTTGCACGAGCACCTCACGGACCAGCACATCACCACCTGTGACCCAGTCCGACCCTTGTGCCTCCCTGCACTCCCGAGCTCCCTGTCCACACTACCAGGGGTTCAGGAATCAGGGTCGTAAGAGAGGTTGCCCACTGCATAAGTCAGACTCCACCACCAGGTACGTGACAGCCCCCCTGCACACCTGTTCCCCACTGCCCCTCCCCACACACCTGTTCTCCGCTGTCCTCCCCACACACCTTTTCCCCACTGTACCTCCTACATACCTGTTGTTCATTGTGTCCCCCCCCCCCCTCACACACCAGTTCCCCATTGTACTACCTACTGCTCTACTGCTGAAGATCTATGTGCAACATGCTGCCATGCTGCCTGTTCTTCTCCCATTACCTTGGAGGAGGTGGCCTCAGCTGAAGAAGAGCAGTGTTGCTGCCTGTCCTCCTACAATAGATCCGACAGTCTGGGAGGAGGTGGAGAAAGGTTATATCAGGGTAAGCAGGACTTCCATGCAGGGCATCGGTTGCACCTGCCTCATGGTTCCCTTCCTCATGCCGCACATCCGGCTGCTGGCTTCTCTTCATCCCGGCTCTCTCCACTTGTGCTCGTGCTGCACTGCAGGCTGGGGATGTGGAGACCCAGCAGGAGAGTGCTCTGATCCTACAGAGAGCCCTAGCAGCAGCTGCCCCTGGTTTTATTTACATTTATCTGTCATCGGGGAAGCCCGCTGACAGATGAATGAGTCATCATTTGTTAAGGATGCAGCGGCCCGCTCCTTAACCGATAATTGCTGCATTATTTTGTGTACATTTCACTTGTCAGTGGGAGACATTGTACCCCTACCCATTCACCTAAAAAAAGTGTAAAAAATTAACACATTACATCGGTTTTCAAAGTATTTTATTAAATCAGCTCCTGCGTCTTTGGATCTTTTGTGGGGTTTTCTCTCTCTCTGCGGCATCTTCGGCTCTTTTGCGGGGTCTTCTCGCTCTCCGTGGCGTCTTCTGCTCTTTTGCGGCATCTTCTGCTCTTTTGCCGGGTTTTCTCTGCTGTCTTCTCCCTCTGCTCTTCCTTCTTCCGATGTTGACTCGACACTCTTGACACTAATGGTGGGTCCGCGCTGCGCAATGACTTATATTGGTATGGGGCGGGGCCACCCAGTGATGTCATCTGCATGCCCCACCCCTTTTTGCCATCACTGCCCCATCATGCCCCGGGCAGCTTCCAGGTAACAATAAGCCCCCCGCCCGCAGACCCCAACAACCACCAGCAAGGGTTGTCGGGAAGAGGCCCTTGTCCTCATCAACATGGAGACTAGGTGGTTTGGGGTGGGGGGGCGCAGAGCCCCCACCTGCCCCAAAGCATCCATACTCCCTATGTTGAGGGCATGCGGCCTGGTATGGTCCTGGAGGGGAGGGGGGCTCACTCGTTCCCACCCCCTATTCTGGCCTGCCAGGCTGCATGCTCAGATAACATGCTTGGGATAAACATTAATTTATAGTCAGACAACAAGGTTAATGTGAAAACAAAAAAAATTTAAAAATAAAAAGGGGCAGACTCGATGGACTACTCAGTCTTTTTCTGCCGTCACTTTTCTATGTCAGGGGTCAGGTACGGATTTTGGGTGGGATCCCACGCCGTTGTTTTTGTGTTGGGGTTCCCCTTAAAATCCATACCAGACCGAAGGGTCTGGTGTGCTCTTGGAGGGGGACCCCATGCCGTTTTATTTTTGGTGGGGGTTTCCCTTCAAGATTCACAGAACACAAGGTGCCTAGCATTGTCGGAATCTAAGTCAGATCCCGTTCACAGAAGTTGGACCGATGTAGGTCTGATGTAGGACCATGCCGTAGAGCAAAGTAGGATCAAAGTTGGACCACAGTGCGATGTGCAAACTGATTTGGGGGTCTAATTAGCTTTCTATTGACCCTCTCCGCAGTTTGCATATGCCGCCGGGAGACATGCAATGCGGAAACCTGCGGTCGATTCATTTTGCAGGGTTCCCGCATCGCAGCAGTATGAACCGACCCTTAGTCTTGTTTCCCTCATTTCCATCTGCTCCTCCAGGTACCTTCCATATTTCACACTTGTATACATTTTTGTATATTTAGTTAGTTGTTAGGTTTCTTCATGTTGGTTGTTCATTTTTGAATTCATGCATTCTCGTGTTTATTGCAGTTGGCGTGTGGCTATTGTTCACTGTAAATAAATCTCACTTTAAAAACATATATTATATATACTTGGTTTGGTCCCAGTTTCTTTATGTAGCTACATATATCTGGTCATCCCAGCTGCTGGTTCCTGACATCCATATATTCTAGAAATCTCTGGAACGTAGTGGAGGGGAGAGCAGAGGCCGCAGTCTGAATATTCATGGGACATTCACCAAACCCTGGAGAGGTGTGCCCAGAAGGTGGGGGAAGAGTGCATAAACAGTCTGAGCCTAAATGACAGAGGTTGATTGCACTATGCTGGTGTAAGGCATCAGTCCAGGGTCCATCCTGGGGGAGACTCCTGTTGAGGGGCCTTGCCTTCCAGGGCAGAAGCCAGTCTGAAAACACCTGGGGGTCTGTCAGGGCTTAGCTTAAGAGCCCATTTATAGAGCCAATTTAAAACAAAATGAAACATTCCTATAAAATCATCGTGACTTTAGAGGCCTTGTTCTTAATGTATTAACACAATCAATATTTAATTTATTTTTATTACACTAAACACATAAATAACAAATTCTGGTTAACAGACAAAAATAAAGGTACAATTTAGACAATACACTTTAAAATGAAGTAAAGGGTTCTGCTGACATATAAAACATAGGATGCTGGTGTATTCCTGTAGATGTAGTCCAACATGTTTTGCAGTGGATAAAACTGCTTCCTCAGGGACTCCACAGGAGTATCAACAAAATTAAAAAGTCATCATAATAGATAGTATTCTCTCAGGCTACAAAAGTATATGGCTTTAATACATGGCAATATCTGTGATGTTACAAATGTGGCTTATCACAACAGTTTACTATGTTGGACATGAATGAACTCTGAGTCCTTCAATATGCCACCACCTGAAGCTGTACAAGTACCAAAACCCCCACAACCATGTGGGGGATGGTGTAAAAGGCACTGGACCACACCAGAAGGAGGCGGAAACCGTAACCTGTCAACCTGCCACCGCAGAAAAAAGGAGATCCCTGTCAAACAAACAGGCAACCAAATTAAAATAATTATACTTAGAGCTCAATCTAACATCACCCCCAATACTATTACTGACACACCCACTAATAACCATACCCAACCACCACCCCCTAACCCCGCCACACCCGACCATACCACACTACCCTTATTAGATTGTAAGCTCTAACAAGTAGGGCCCTCTGATTCCTGCTGTATTTAAGTGTATTGTATTTGTACTGTCTACCCTCAAGTTGTAAAATGCTGCATAAACTGGTGGCGCTATATAAATCCTGTATAATAATAATAATAATAATAATAATAACTCACCACCACCCCTCCAATGCAGGCACAAGCACCCACAACAATAGAGCACATACAAGCAAGCATAGAGAATACAAGGGATCAGGAGATATAGCTCACAGTAGGAGAGCTGGGAAAATAACCTCTGGGAGAAAACCCACATTGTTGTTGGTTGTTGTCCAGAGTTTTCACCTTCCTCATGAGAAAAGCCTGGTGGATATCAGCAGGAAGCAACTGATGATCCTATGGCTTAGTGAATATAAGATCCCCGTGCTGCAAGAGTGACTGTATAGTGCTTTAGTCTTTGGGAAGAAGACAGATCACAGGCAGCATAGAAATTCTATGGGAGAGTTGCTGGGAGAAGTACAGCCTGAAGTGTGCCAGTGCAGCCAATCAGGGGTGCAAAACCATTGGTTGTTGTACAGGTGCAGCTATTGGTGTACAAGACTTTTGTCAAGAGCCAAAGAAGTGCAGCCTGAAAATTAGACGTGGGTCAAGTTCAAGCTCTACAGTTCCGGGGTATCCCAAGTTCCCTATTCCCATCCAAATTCATTGGGAGGAAATAGGCCCAAATTATTAGGGAGTGCATTACAGATATACTCAGCTGCGGCTGGTGCTCGATTTTGGGGGGCAAACAAACCCCTTGCCACCCCACTGGTCAGTTGGTTCTCCCACCAAACCCCCCCCGTTGCTTGCTCATCAGTCTGCCCCACCGGCCTCGCACTTATCCCTGCGGAAAGTTGGACCGGTGACCAGGGCAGCTGAGCTTGGATGACGTGCAGCACACCAAGCCGGATGGGAAGAAGGAGAATGGAAGCCCGTGCTTCTCCTCTTGGCCAATCGGGTTTCAGGACCTGCTTCCTGATTGTCCTTTTTTGAAGCCAATTAGATTTTTCGGCTCTAATCGCGTGCTTCAAAAAAAAAAAAAAATTTTTAGTCCATGCGCCCAGAGCCCTGCATGTAGATTAGGTGCCAGGCTTAGGGCCAGGATTAGGGGGTGGCACCCCTGCACCCCATATGGACGCCACTGGATATGCTGTGCTTTTAAAAAAAGGAGGGGGGCATAACACTTACAACACTACTGGTAAACCCTCAGTTGTAATTGTTCCTACCCTCTGTTCCCTCTCAAATTAAAATGAAACCACATATTTTGCTCTTAGAAGAACTCCAAGCAACTTTGAAGACATTTCTTTTTACATTGTAGGACACCCCTCGTGACTGGTGCCAAATAAAATTGAATGAATGTCACTCTTCATAAATCACCTTTCCTGCAATGGTAAATGCAACATTTAAATGGCTTAAGCTCCCCCTGACAAAAGATAGTACATCTCCAACACAAGAGAGAATATTCAAGGCTTCAGGAAAATCATGTCGCAAATTCCATGCATCTTTATCGCTTATGCGTTTCAATGTTGCAAAAATTGGATTTTCTCGGCTGATGTGAGGGCCAACTGAATTTTCTTGATACATATCTTCATATGGTTGGGCAATGTTTTGCTTTTTCTAAATTAATTTTCCATGTGTTTGTCTGCTGTTCACAGATAATGCCAGCGTTAGCTTAGTAATAATGAACACTACACTGTTTTCCACATAGAGTGCATTATCTGTAACAGTGTGCTAAATTAGAATGTAGAAATACAAAATGTCAGTCGCTTAGCAAAAATGTAACTTGAACTAGAAAAACAACTTAAAAAGAACTCTGCATTGTAACATGGAAGTGAATTTTAACTTCCTACCTAAGGATTTGCTGGTTCTGTTTTTCATGGGACCTATGCTTATTAAAGAGATTTTAAATGCAGAATGTTCTTTTATCTTAATGCATTCTATGCATTAAGATAAAAAAAACTTCTGTGTGCAGCAGCCCGGGACTCCTTTCCTCATTGGCTGAGACAGCAGTGTGGTGCCATTGGCTCCCACTGCTGTCAATCAAAATCATTCAGCCAATCAGGAGAGAGAGGGGGCAGGGCCAGGTCATGGCTCTGTGTCTGAATGCTTGCTGTGGGGGCACTCAATAGGAAGGAGGAGCCAGAAGCACAGAAGAGGGACCCGAGAAGAGGAGGATATTGGCTGCTTTGTTCAAAACCAACTGCACAGAACAGTTGAGTATGACATGTTTATTTAAAAAAAAATTTAAAATTAGACTTTACAATCACTTTAACCGCTTAACGACCTGCTCATGCAGATATACTAAGGCAGGTTGGCTCTCCTGCGTGAAACTGTACAGCGGCCCAAGCAGGTGCAGTTGCGAGCAGGAGCGGTGCCTGTGGGGTGGGCGCATGGGTGTCTGCAGAAGTTTTTTCGGGGGGGGGGCATCATTTTAAGGTCACCCATGCTCTGCCCCTTTTTGACAATGCCATTATCACATTATCGCGGTCAGAGACTACAGACATGGTACAGGAGATGAAGGGAAGACAATACCCGCTCAAAGCCACGGCTTCACTCCACAGATGTGACCGCTTCCATAGGGTGCAGGCTCCGCCATTATACAGGAGATACTGAGAAAAGTTCTTCAGACAGCCGCACTCCAAAAATTGCAGTTTATTGGTAAAATCAAATGAAATACAAGCAGAGCATATTGGGGGACAAACCCCAGGTAAAAAATTCTGACGCGTGGGACTCGGCTAAGATGGCCGCTTAGCTCTGAGACTCCGCTCCACCGCTCCTCGCCCGGCCCGTTAGCAGCAGTTCGGAGCCCCGCAGACAACATCAGACGGGACCGGGGGACAGAGCAATACCCTAGCCACACACAGATGTCCTCGGGGACGGCAAAGAGGGACCTCACCCGCATTCTCAGTGAAGCCGCGTCCCAGCCTGATCCCTCCAAGATGGCGGCGGCGTCTGCATCTCCATGCGGCCTACTGAGGGAGAATGGAGACGAGATCCGCCCGTCCAACTAGGAACTCGAGAGGGGTAAGCACAGGTAGAGCAGAGGTAAGAGGGAGTCATCCGGCGTACCTCTACGTCTGCGGCGGCGGTAGAACCTCCCTAGTCCGACCCTGCGCCGAAGTGACTCTTACGCCCACTCCAGGGAGAAACGGCAGGGGCTCCTGTAGACACACACCGATCCCATAACGAGACAGGGGGCCAGGGCAGACTACAACAGACGCCCCGAGGCTTGACGACGATTGCCCGGCCCGCTCCTCGCCACCTCGCCTCAGAGTCTCGATTCGCCGGTAGAATCGGCTCAGGGTGCGCAGTCTTAAAAAATGGACCCCAAACAGGGGGTTATACGAGACGAACATAAAGTAAACTAAAATGGTTATTTGACGTTAAAAACC
>BLSH010392447.1:36944-51412 GCA_018402905.1 Glandirana rugosa
CCCCAATATGCTCTGCTTGTATTTCATTTGATTTTACCAATAAACGGCAATTTTTGGAGTGCGGCTGTCTGAAGAACTTTTCTCAGTATCTCATGGTACAGGAGACGGTCAGAGACTGCAGACATTGTACAGGACATGGCCAGAGACTGCAGACATGATGCAAGAGACGGTCAGAGACTGCAGACATGGTACAAGAGATGGTCAGACACTGCAGACATGATACAAGAGATGGTCAGAGACTGCAGACATAGTACAGGAGACATCAGAGACTGACATGACATGACAGACATGATACAGGAGATGGTCAGAGACTGCGGACATGGTACAGGAGACGGTCAGAGACTGCAGACATGGTACAGGAGACAGTCAGAGACTGCAGACATACTACAGGAGACGGTTAGAGACTGCGGACATAGCACAAGAGATAATCAGAAACTGCATACATAGCCTAAGAATCTGTCAGAAACCGCATACATGGCTCAAGAGGATAAGGACCTAGTGGGGAACCCCAGATTCTAGGGGATGTCCACCGGTGACCCGCGATCGCCTAGTACAGAAGTAGAACGGGGATCTGCTTTTGTAAACAAGGAGGATCCCTGTTCTGACAGGGGACATGACAGAGATCTACTCTTCCCAGTAATCGTGAACAGTGATCTCTGCCATGTCCCTGCCAGCCCACCCCCCCCTCCTACAGTTAGAACACACCTAGGGAACACAGTTAACCCCTTGATCTCCCCCTAGTGTTTAACGCCTTTGCTGCCAGTGTAATTTTTACATTGATCACTGCATTTTTATAGCACTGATCAATGTAATAATGTCAGCGGTCCCCAAAAAGTGTCATTTGGAGTCAGATTTGTCCACCACAATGTCGCAGTCCTGTTTAAAATCGCAGATCACTGCCATTACTAATAAAAAACAATAAAAAAAAAGTCCCTAAATCTATCCCATAGTTTGTAGACGCAATAACTTTTGCGCAACCCAATCAACATATGCCCATTATGATTTTTTGTACCAAAAAAATATGTAGAAGGATATATATCGGCCTAAATTGATGAATGAATTAGCTTTTTTATATATTTTTTTCTTTTTTTGGATATGTATTATAGCAAAAAGTAAAAAAATGTTTGTTTTTTTTTTCAAAATTGTCGCTCTTTGTTTATAGCGCAAAAAATAACGAACGCAGAGGTGATCAAATACCACCAAAAGAAGGCTCTATTTGTGGGAAAAAAAGGATGTCAATTTTGTTTGGATACAAAATCGCATGGCCGCGCAATTGTCAGTTAAAGTGACACAGTGCCGAATCGCAAAAAATGGCCCGGTCATTAAGGGGGTAGATCCTACCGGGCTGAAATGGTTAAAGTAGAACTTCAGCCAAAGAGCTAATCACAGCTGGAAAAACATATAAGTTAGCTGTGTTACCTGCCATAAGAATCAGTATTTCTGTTTATCCATTCCTGATATTTACACAGCCGAGCCACACAGCACAGTGGCTGACACTTTATCTGTAAATTGAATACAGTGGTGTCCTCTTTCCACTTCCTACTGGACAGCAAAAGAGCAGCAGCAGACTGATAAAGCCATCTCTTTACTCTCACATATTTTTTTCTTTTTCCTATAAGCAACCTAAGCTCAGAGTAAGAAAAAGGACACAGGGTTGACATAACTGAATTAAAAGGGGTTTGGCATAGGATGGGGTTCTTTGTAGGCTTAAGTAAATATGAGTCAAGGAGTACTTGTCGGGGGGCGTGTCCGGCTGCGTGCATGTAAGCAGCGTCTTCTCAGAGCTCCGTCGCCAGCACATCATCCTGCATCATATCCTGAGAGTTCAGCATCGCTAAAACCACCGAAAAAGACCTGACGAGACCCCTCTTCCTCACGGGCACACTTTTCTAATGGTGAAATACGGGAAGGACACCGCGGTGACCCCAGCGGAGAAGCTGGCCCGCTACGCACACGAGGCCCAAGATGGCGCCCGCGGCCTGCCGCCGAGAACAACGCCGCGGCCCCAGGTCTCTCCAGACTGGGAAGGAGACCCCTCTGACTGGCAGGACCCGGCCGGGAGCGGCCCTGGTGAGTCTGCACGGGACACTCATGGAGACACTGACATTGCTGACCCTCCAGCCCAGACACAGGAGCCTACCCTATCGCAGATTATGGCTACCATTAAAGGCTGCCATGCCTCACTGTCCACGCAGCTGGACACCCTGAGAGTGGACTTTTCCCTCCTCAAGGATGATGTCCATAAGCTGAGAAGCAGAGTCACCACCACAGAACAGAGGCTCAGCACAGTGGAAGATGATTTATATCCACTTAGTGCAACGATCAGAGAGATTCAGGCGACACAGAGGGCACAGACAGCGAAGTTGGGGGACATGGAGGACCGCCTGAGAAGGAATAACTTACGATTTCTGGGGTTCCCGGAGGGGGCGGAGGGTAAGGACCCAGAAAATGTCATCATGGACTGGCTTAAAAAGTCGCTGGGACCAGAATCTTTTTCTCCTTTGTTCGCAATAGAGCGAGCGCATAGGATCCCCCTCCGCCCCCCCCCCCTCCAGGCTCTGCTCCCCGAGCACTACTGGCAAAAATCCTCCATTTTAAAGACAGGGATGCTGCATTGAGGAAAGCTCGCAATATGCCGGATCTCCGCTTTAATAATAACACCATTACAATATTTCCGGATTTCTCTGCTGCGACACAGAAACAGAGGGCTGCTTTTCATGGAATTAAAAAGAGACTGCGTGACAAGTTCATTACATACAGTATGATGTACCCGGCTAAGCTGAGGGTCATCAGCAATGGCAAGGCCCACTTCTTCACGACTCCCGCGGAGGCGGATCAATGGATCGATTCTCTGGGAAAGGACTGACCATAGACCCTAGGTCACTCCTACTACCCCACTGACATGATATACGCGGAGACTGGGTCATATTGTAGGATAATAATTACTATTGACCCTCAGTTACCGCAGGACCAGACTCTACTGTTTATGGATAAGTTATCCTCTATGTAACTGTGGGAGGTTCCAGAGAGAAAGGCAGTGGGGGCCTTGAGACATCCTAAGATTGAGGAACACTCGGTTTGATAGGAATGGAAATGACATTTCCTCTTTTTCTTTTTGCGTAACAATTTTTGTTACTGTCCCCTGAAAATTTCTGATCCTAGAGGAGAGAGGGAAAAAAAACAAAAAAATTCTTTTTTTTCTGATACATAAAACTGAACCTGTTATCCTGACAATAGCTGGAAGAACGGACCAAATACAACTGTACCAAACAGCTTCAGGCTGATCGTTCCCCTTTGACGAGTTCTGGTTTTGGGATTAAGCACATAATCGTTTGGGGGTTATGGGCCGGGTGGGGGGTTTGTTTACATGGACTGGTTTCAGGGTTAATGTTATAATACGGTTCTGTGCTAAGCTGGTAAATGAGGGTCAAGGGAGATTCACAAATGTGCTGACAATGATTTCTTGCTCCATTGGTGGGGATGTCAGGGGTCGGGGTGGAGAGATGTTAATTATTTTTCTTGCTTTTTTTTCTTTTTCTTTCTTCCTAAAATGGCTATGCAACGGTTAAAAGTCTTTTCTTGGAATGTCAGGGGGCTAAACTCTAGAGTGAAACGGTCCCTGATATTCAATTATGTGAATAAGTATAAGCCCCATTTGATATTTTTCCAAGAGACCCATCTGGTGGGGTCTAAGGTAATGGCTCTCAAAAAGGCATATGTGGCACATGCGCTGCACTCCACGTATTCCAACTATGCAAGAGGAGTATTGGTTCTTAGCGCCAAGTCGCTCTGTTGCTCCGTTACAAATGTGGTGACAGACCCGTTTGGCTGATATGTTATAGTGGTTCTTACTATCAACAATCATTCATATACATTTGTGAATATCTATATCCCTCCCCCATTTACACTTGCCCTCTGGGATGCGGTGATGGCCGCGGTGTTGCAGGTGGCGGAGGGACCTTTGCTGATTGCAGGAGATTTTAATACAACACTCTCCTCAGATGGATAGGCATAGAGGTGAAGCAGGGACACAATCCCCACTAGCTGCATCTCTGAACAGTTATAATTTGGCAGACTGCTGGCGCGCTAAATACCTGCACTTGAGGGAGTACTCCTGTTATTCTCCTGCGCACCAGTCCCTGTCAAGGATAGATATGGGGCTTGTGTCCGCAGATCTCCTTACCCGGGTTATGGAGGTTTCTTATCTTCCTAGGGCCATTTCAGACCATTCCCCAATGCTTGTCCAGATGAGTCTGTTGCCTGCTAGAGGATACACTTTGTGGAGACTTAGTCCTTTGTGGCTGAAGGAAGAACCCTTTTTTCTAGCCACGGCCAAAGATATTTCTGCATACTGGGCAACAAATAACGAAGGTGCGGCCCTGGGAGTGACATGGGACGCATTCAAGGCCACTCTTAGGGGATCTGTTGCGGGAGTGATTAGTCACCTTAGGAAAGATAGGGCCTGGAAGGTACGTAGTCATGAGGAAGCAGTGGAGACAGGGGAGATGGAATACATAAGGAATCCCACTTCGGCCAACTATCAATTATGGAAGGAGTCAATGCAGAAATTGGATCTGGTTCTTGTAGAACAGACTCAAAAAAACTATTATATCAAAAACAAAGATTGTTTGAGTTTGGGGACAAAAATAGTAGAATTCTTGCGTACCTCGCTAAAATTGATCTTCCCCCTACATCTATTCCATGTATACTCAACCAGTCTGGGATACTTACAACGGCCCCAGATGACATTGTGAAGGTTTTCTTTGATTTTTATTCAGAATTATATACCTCCAAAGTGGAATATGATCACTCTGAACTGGAGGCATATCTTGACAGGGTCCAGTTGCCTACTCTCTCGTCTGCAGAGGTGGAGGACATGGAACGTCCGCTGTCTGTAGAGGAGATTGATGGTGCGATTGCCTCCTTTCAGGCAAATAGGACACCGGGCCAGGATGGATACCCAATTGAGTGGTGCAGAGCTTATGCTGAATATCTCTCCCCTAAACTTTTAGAGATGTACAAGGCAGCATTTGAATTGGGAACTCTACCACCATCACTTACCGAGGCATTAATAGTTTTAATCCTAAAACCGAATAAAGACCCTAGGTGTTGTGAATCATATAGACCTATTTCCCTGATAAATGTGGACGCCAAAATATTAGCCAAAGTCCTAGCAAGGAGATTGAACTTGGTTATAGAGAAACTTATTAATCCTGATCAAACGGGCTTTATCCCAGGACGTTCCACAGCTATTAACTTACGTAGACTTTTTACAAACTTACAAGTAAAAGGACCGATCCCGGACACTAGGGTTGTAGTATCCCTCGATACGCATAAAGCGTTTGATTCCATAGAGTGGGTGTATTTATTTGAGACTCTTAAACGATTTGGGTTTGGTCCTAGATTCCTGACATGGGTCAGACTGCTGTATGCAAACCCGGTGGCACGCCTCCGGATAAATAACTCTATCACTGACCCATTTCCAATGTTCCGTGGCACTAGGCAGGGGTGTCCATTGTCCCCCCTCCTATTTGCCATGGCCATTGAGCCCCTAGCGGCCCTGCTAAGACAAGATGAGGCGGTGAAGGGTTGTAGGATTAATGGACTGGAAGAAAAAACATCTTTATATGCAGATGACATGCTCCTTTACCTGGCAGATCCGGGAGACTCGCTTCACCAAGCTTTGCAGATAATAATAAGGTTCGGAGGGTTCTCGGGATTTAGGGTCAACTGGGGCAAATCCAGTGTCTTTCCTATAGATCTATCATTTAAACCCAATCTCCCTCCCCAGATACAGCTCCAGGTGACTAACAAATTTAGGTATCTGGGTGTGGAGGTGCAACTCCCCCTCAAAACTTATCTAAATAATAATCTGTTCCCCATGATCCATAGATTAAAAAATTATTTCGCCAACTGGCGTAATTTACAACTGAATCTTCTGGGAAGGATCAACATCTTTAAAATGGTGTTTCTCCCCAGATTCCTTTATATCCTCTGGCATGCCCCGGTGTATATACCCAAAAAAATCTTTAATGAAATAAACCAATTGGTTTCCTCATTCCTCTGGGCGTCTCGCCCTCCCAGAATTTCATTAAAAACACTCCAATTACCAACACATAGAGGGGGACTGGCGCTTCCAGACCTACAGATCTACTACTGGGCTGCCCAACTGACACACATACATGCCTGGTTCTTTCCAGACATAGATAATGCGTCGGTGACGGCGCAAGCGGCAGTAATGTCTTCATATGAAGCGTTGATTAACCTGCTATATCGCAATGGTCAATACCCAGAGGTGGGGGCGGAGACACTGAAAGTGGCATATAAAATTTTTCATATATGTAATAAGAAGATGGGAGCCTCTTCCTTAGCTCTATCACCTAATGCCCCTCTCTGGTTCAATGAAAATCTGGTGGAGTTGGCCCAACTACAGGACGTAACAAGGTGGACCAGACTGGGCATAAAATATGCTCATCAACTCTTCTCGGAGGGGGTTTTCAAGTCCTTTGAAGCGCTCAGAGCTGAATTCGGTTTCCCCAATACATATTTTTTTGCATACCTTCAGCTAAGACACGCAGTAGCAGCCCAGTTTGGGTTGAGGGGGGTGCAGCTTAGGCCCTCGATACTGGAAGCCCTGCTCTATGAGGAAGACCATTCCAAGTTGATATCTAGATATTATACAAGACTGATTTCTCTAAATACCCCCAGGATGGATAGGCTTAGAACCCAATGGCAGACTGACGTACCAGAAATACAGGATGACATCTGGGAAGAGATCGTGGGCAATCAGGTGTCTACGGTTATAGCCGCAGGAGATAGACTGATACAGATTAATTTTTTGCATAGAATATACTTCACACCTGCCCGACTTTACAGGATGGGAAGGAATGAATCACCAGGATGTCATAGGTGCCCTGCTGATCAGGGAGATTTTTTCCACATGACATGGGCATGCCCAGTCGTGAGACTGTTCTGGTCCCAGGTCACTGCATTAATGGAGGAGAAGTTGGAGCTACCCAATATTTGTAACCCGGCAAGGTGTCTCCTTGGGGTTATGGAAAACGAGGAATTGAGACAGTCCCACAAGACTTTGGTCAGAATACTTTTTTTCTATGCGAAAAAGGCACTTGCACTTTGCTGGAAAAAAACAGATCCCCCCTCTATAGCATTCTGGATAGAACTAGTCAACAAAGCGTTACCTATGTATAAAATGACCTATGCAGCGAGAGGATGCAACAAGAAGTTTGATAAAATATGGTCAAAATGGATTTCTTCAGTGTCAGGAGAATTAGAGGTGTAGAAAATGCATGTATGATAGAGGTGAGGAACAGCATTGTGCTCCTGTAGCCCCTAGAGGGTGCTGTTGCACCTTTTGTGGGGGGCTCTCCACAACCCGCCCCTTTGTCCCTTCTCAGGGAATGGAGTATGATCTTGTCAGATAACTTGATCTCGTTGCCAGCAGTTTTTCTTTTGGGGGGGGTGGGGGGGGGGGTTTAGAGTTGGTTATTTCTTTTCTTTTAATGTTTGATATTCCTACAAATGTATCTTGCAATATTTGTAAACTGAATAATGCATTTATTGGAATGATGGTATTGTTAATGAGCAAAACTTAATAAAACACCTTTAAAAAAAAAGGAGTACTTGTCGGATTTGTGGGTCAGACAGGAGCAAATTTTAACGTTTTACTGATACCTACAGGGCCGGATTTTTCCCTTTCCCTTCCTAGAGGGGTGCCCATCACTATGAGGTTTTTTTTCTCTTTTTCTATTTATCCCTTTCACTGCCAGGTCCATACAGCATACAGACCTGGCAGTGGGGGTTTCACACACAATTGTGTGTAAAACTCATAGGCAGACACCTGCCTGTCAGGTGGAAGCATTTGGGCAGCTGTGCTGCCACCCTATTGCTACCAAACACCCCCGGTACCAGCATCCCTCATGTATTCCAGGCTCCGCTTGCCCATCTGCAGCCCCGGGACCCACATGGTGAGTGCTGGGGGGTGGAGGAGATGGAGAACAGCGGACACATGTCCGCTCTCCCCCCCTTCTTGTTAGTGACCCAGAAAGCAACATGTATGACATCACTTCCGGGTCACCCTGTCACTTTCCTTGGCTAGCGTAGTCAGGAAGGGATTTGTTGCAATGCAATGTGCATTACAATACACCCAGTGGAGCCAAGAGAAGACATGCAGGGTCTTTTAGAATTCTCATCAGAATTCTCTGCCCATAGGCTCCTGAGATATAAATCCAGCCCTGGATACCTAGCACTTTACACATTTTTTAGCTATATACACAGTATCCGAGTGAGGGTTTCATGGGATCATTTAGAAAAGCAGCAGGGTTATCATCAATTTATGTGGATTATCTGTTGGTTCAGTGATTTTAATATAAAACAGGAGCAAATGGGTCTTCAGGAGATGGTCAGTAGGAGGTTCCTAGGGCATCTTCAGTCAGAAGAGAGCTGGTGTTGTGAAAACTTCCCCCCTTGCCTCCATTCTTTAACCTCCCTGGCGGGATGATTATTTCAGATTTTTGGTGCTGAAAGCGGTACGATTATTTTGCATGAAAATTTGTCGTTTTATATTGTAGACCGGTAATTCTTAGGAATAACTCACTTAAATCTGTCCAAACAGGAGTCTAGTAGACATCCCGGGTATGAAAAAGTTTGAAAAATAAAATCATAAATTATAATATAATAAATAACTATAAATAATTATCAAAAATAATAACGTAATAGTAATAAAATATATTCAATAATGTAATCAAATCAAAAACACTGAAATTTGCTAATTTGCAGAATTGTCGCTGTCGTCACTTTCAGTTTCTGATGATAAATTTCCCCAAAAATCAGTATCACTCAATTCTGCAAATGATTCTTATTTACTATCGGTGTTTTCTAGCTGATCAGAAACCACTTTTGACGTAAAGGGACACTTTTTGGTTGCTATGGACATTCTCAAGTTTCCAGGCAGAAAGAATGCCATATATAATATAAAAGTGCATGCAGGGCACTGGGCAAACCACTAGGGACAAAGGGGATGTGAAATGATTTCATACAGTAATGTAATCTATAAGATTACAGTGTACTGTATGTGCTGTGTGTGTTTCACTTTTTGAATTTCCCGCCGGTCTCCGTCCCCGTGCGACATGACGCTCGCAGGGAACGGAGCCCGGCACACAGAGACATCTGGCAGCGGACACAGCCCGCTGACACAGCGGGGGACATCGCTGGATCCAGGGGACAAGGTAAGTAGCACTGCCTGGATCCAGCAATGCAATCCCGAGTGTGGCTCGGGGTTACCGTTCTTGGTACTGAAAATCCACCCCGAGCCACACTCGGGAATACCGCCAGGGAGGTTAATTTAGGATGATTTTATGATTTTACATTCTGTTGGGGTGGTTATGAGTGTGGTGTGGACATAGAAAGCTACAAAATTTTGCCCTTGGGACTTTAAATGGGGTGCGGTGTGTTCAGTGATGAAATAAAATTGCAGATTTATTGATATGTACAATGTCAGCAGCAAAGCACGGACAGATACTGTATTATCAACAGATTTGTGATATTATATATAATATGTTGTAGTTTCATAGCTAGGTAGAGGATTCAATAGAACCATCCATATTGGGTATGAGAGTGCATCTTACTATCCCGACGCGTTTCGTGAACAACCGTTCACTTCTTGAGCGGTTGATGTAAATACAATATCTACAAAATGAGGTATACAGTAGAGATAATAGATAATGTTGGACTATTATAAAGTGTTCCAACAAAGTTAATACCAATGGATTGTGCAAAATGGCAAAATATCAAGTGCAAAGAATATTGTCACTAGAAGTGACCTGTGCAAACATGTATCTTGTAAACCATATAGAAATTGATCAAATTCCATCAAAAGACCATTCAAGTAAAACTCCAATGGTGAAATATGTCTTATCCATTTAATGAATGTAATGAATGTAAAAAAACACAATTTCAATAAAAACAAGGAAGCAGGGATGCAAGTTGCAATCCACCTGCATTCCAAACAGCGGAAGTGATGTAACCGGATAATGGCCTATCCCGACCTGCTGTTTAGTCAGCTGTGCGCTGACATCATCATGTGTCCCTGCTTCCTTGTGTTTATTGGAATTTTATTTAAGTTTTTTTATATGCATTAAATGGATAAGACGTATTTCACCATTAACATCCCCCTTATTTGTTTCCCTTATCCATCTGGAACACTGGTGGCTGGATGACCCATCTCCTTTCCTGACTTTGCTGTGGATGACATTCCTGGAAACATTTACAAAGCGCATTTGATCTCTGTAATGGAGATCAACTCCTTTTGGTGAGTAGGCTGTGAATACGGTGAAGGTGGAGTCTATTCTATTTCCATCATCCTGTGAAACTTGTACTGCACTACCAGGAACACAGCACGTTTGCACCTATAAACTGTTTGGCCACACTTTTTACCACCCATTTCCAATTTTTTAATTTTCACACATGATGGATTTTTACTTGAATGGACTTATGTGATTTGATTTTTTTTCATATGGTTTACATGATTCATGTTTGTACTTATAAACTGTTTGGCCACATTTTTACCACCCATTTTTAATTTTTTCTACACATTATGGATTTTTACTTGAATGGACTCCTGTGGTTTGATTTATTTCTACATGGTTTACAAGATACATGTTTGCACAAGTCACTTTTAGTGACAATTTTCTTTGCACTTGATATTTTGCCATTTTGCACAATCCATTGGTATTTACTATGTGGGAAAGTGGTATAATTATTTGCACTTTATGATCTTTATGACAATTTGCCTGGTGCACGAGCAGCCCCACCATATTTAAATCCATTTGCACAGGTATAATAAAGCTGTTGTTGCATTGGTGTGTAATGTTGGCCTATTGCAAAGCACTAAAGGGCCAGCAAAAGGGCCCATACTTACAAATCTGTTGAAGGAAAGATCACATGCTCATATTCCACTGGCAACTGCTAGGAATGTCTATCCCGGGGTAGACATGATTGTCTATGAATGATTTATATTAAAACTAAGCGATTTTGTAAGTTGCTTAGTGAATGTAATCAATCAGCATACCCTTTCACACCCCCATAGTGTTTAGTAATAGGAAGACATAGAGCAAGAGGGAGGGGAGTGCAATTTACCACTGTTTATATGCCCACATGTAGAGGATAACAGCTGGCCTACACAATCTCAGGCTGCAGTGGGGACACAGAGAAGATGTGAGGGACAGCTGAAGACAAGATCAACCAAGTACTGTATATTTCATAGAAACATAGAAACATAGAAAAGTGACGGCAGAAAAAGACTGAGTAGTCCATCGAGTCTGCCCCTTTTTATTTATTTATTATTATTTATTTTTATTTTTTTTACACAAAACAAGTGCTTTAGTGGCTTTGTGATTATGAACATGTTATATAACACAGAGAGTTTTTCATAGCCTGGGTTTATTGATACTATGAGATAAAGTCAAATTCAGGTAACTAAACTGGCTGCAATAAAAAAAAATTATATAATTAAATAAATGATATTATATATAAATTATATATATATATATATATATATAATTGGATACAGAGGAGCATTCATTTTTGTATTTTATACCTTTTTGAAGTTAAGCTTTAAAGAGTACTCTGGTGTATAAACATATTCAGAATTTAAACATAATAGCTTATTTGAAGCCCAGCTACACCACTCTTGCAAATTTCATATTTTAATGGAAAGTAGTAAACCCTGATTAACCACTTGTGACTTGTTTTATTATAGCACAGGGACAGTGACTGTTTGTCCTTGAGCTGCTCATGCACATTTTTTTATGGATCTGAACATAGGTGTATTTTTCTATGTGCCCATACACACAGCTGAAAAAAGATCAGAAAATGTTCACCGTGTTAGATTGAAATATCTGTGTCCTGCAAATAAACTGTGATTTGCACTCTATTCATGTACCCATTGGGCAGTTTACATGCATACAGTGCAAATTAATAGCGAAAACCATCTGCGCCCTATTAAAGGAGAATGCTAGGCAGTAATAATAATCCACGTCCGGTTTTTATTTTTTTGAAGCACGTGATTAGAGCCTGAGACTCTAATAGGCTTCACAAAAGGGTGGGCACGGGGAGCAGAGCCCACCCAGTTGTGTGGCAATACCAAATTAATCTTCACTATTGTCACACTGATTCTCCTCCCAGCCAATCAGGAAGTGGGTCCTGAGACCTGTTTCCCGATTGGCCAAAAGGAGAAGTGATCTTATTGGCCTGGAGGAAGGAGGAGGGAGGAGACACACAGCCGGAGGAGACACAAGGGAAGCCCAACCAACCGAACCACCAGCCTCCAGTGTCTTCAGGGATGGCCCACCCGCAGCGGCTCAGCCACATCCAGCACTCCCCGGCTCAGACAGGGGAGGGAAGGAGAGGGGAGATCAGAGTGTCATCCCGGGCAGGACATCTGCCTCCTAAGGTAAGGAGGCCTTCCGCCTTCCCGTCCGTCTTTCGCAGGGGGGGTTTTCCTGGTGTTTCCTTCATGTCCTTTTCCCTCCTCCTCCGCGTTGGTTTGCCGCCCCCCCCCAAATTATTAAGCACCAGTCGCCATTATCCGCGCCTAACAAATTAGGAATCTACGTGGCAATAGCTACCTGAGTCCTTGAAACTATGCATGCTAGGCAACAGTAGCTGTGTCTTAGTAACAGGATTCTACGCAGCAAGACCAGCCTGTTCTAGCAACCTAAAAGCTGCATTTACGCTGTTTGCTTGTAAGCATGTAAACATTGCTCAAATGGTTTTGGGAGCACCAACATGACGCTTGGGACTCTTCCCGTTTACACATATAAGGGGGAGATCAATAGGCAGCTACATCACAGAGCAGGAGGAAGCTAATCATGGGGGGGGGGGGTGTAGTAGGTGGTCTCTTTGAGAGAAGAAGGAGGGAGGAACCATACTTAAGTATCATGGATGCCCTCAGTATCTGAAGATGCCCAGTGGGAGTGGCAAAATGCACCAAGTGAGGACGCCCTATAATGATACTTCCAGCTGTTGGATCACATGCCAGGGAGCCGATCCTGGTTGAATTTACATGCTCTGTTTACTACTTTACTTGTGAGTGTGATCCATTTTAACCTTTTTAACAAAATAAACAGTATCATAGGATGGAGATTTCTTATATGATTTCTATGGCTTGAAAACATGATATTGGCCCGGCCAACATAGTGAAGGAGGCGAGAAGTAGAAGGGCCTTCTACACCACAATATTTTGGGACGATATCCGAATGTCTTTTTTCAACAACTGCTGGTGAATGCACTGGGGACACATAAGAGGAGAGCACAGCACCGTGGTTTCAGCACCTTTAAAGGAGATTATGCACTTTGCACTTTGAACATTACACTTATTTATGGACTATTAGTCACTGCAGGGTTAACTGCAACCTTCACAACAGCAGCAGCTCCATTCATTCATTCATTCATTTTTATTGTGTTATTGAATTTACTTTATGGTTTACACATTTTTCAATTATCACTTTAAGGAGTAATTATTATTTATAAAGTGACATAAGAAAACCATACCATAGCGTAGGTACGATATACTGTATCAATTTAATTGCTTAAATTTTACATGCATACAGAGCACCTTTTTGTACCACATCTTGCTGTCAGCTTTTGCCAGCTAAATCCTACATACTAGTTGCTACAATTTCACATGAATGAGGGACAAACAAGGGCTGAGTTGCTCAACACGGACGTTTTGTGACGCCGGCGTTTTCTGGCGTTTTTTGCAGCTCTCCATGTTAGTCAATGGCCCCATAAAAACGTTGGCGTTTTTGAGCTGTAGGTGGCGTCGGCGTTAGTGAGCAGAAAGCAGAACCCATGGCCATCGCGTTCTGAGGCTGTAATGTTTTGACGTTTTTTGACGCCGAAGCCACAAAACGCCAACAAACGCCAACAGACATCACCTAATATTGTACCGGCGTTTTCCGGTGTTTTTTGACGCCAACGTTTTTAGGTTGAAAAATAGTAGATGGATGATTTTTTTTAACCACTTCAGCCCCGGAAGGACCGGAGCCCTTTTTGCGATTCGGCACTGCGTCGCTTTAACTGAAAATTGCGCGGTCGTGCGACATTGTACCCAAACGAAATTTGCGTCCTTTTTTTCCCACAAATAGTTTACTGCGTCTCCACTAGTTTATGGTGGTTTTCTTTCGAGATAAACACCCTTTTTTTCCTGCGTTTAAAGCAAACCCATGTTACAGCGTGCTGGCGCGTTAAAAGTCAATTTCGCTGCGTCACGGCTTAGCGTTTTTCCCGAGGCCAGGAAGGCCCCGACTTCACCAATTTTTTTTAGTAGGTAGATGATAAAAAGTTGGATTTTTGCAACCGCAGTTTTTTGTGGCCTTTTGCGGCCATGTTATAATCCACTACAGACAACCGCAAACAACCGCAAAACACCGAAGCCGCAGTTTTTTGCA
>BLSH010392447.1:63375-79193 GCA_018402905.1 Glandirana rugosa
ATATACTTCTTTTTTTGAATAGGCCTCAATACAAAAAAAAACCATGTTGGCTACCTCCTCCTACTCCTCTACCACCGCCACTTCCACCTACACTGCCACGGTCACGGCCTAGTCAACCTCTAGGCTCCTACTCCACATCCACCCCCTTCCCGTTTTTTTACTTGATTTTAATTTATTTTCCCTATCCCCATTTTTTTGTAGGGCACTTGCCCTAGTTTGAAGATGATTTTAGAACAGTTATATGGCTTCTACCGTTAATTAATACTTTTCAGACACAGTTTGAAGATGATCCACATTCACCTCCATTTTTTGCATTTTTTATGTTTTTATTTTTTTAAAAATATTTAAAGTTATTTCCCTGTCCCCATTTTTTTGTAGGGCACTTGCCCTATCCTTACCCCCATTTTACTTCCTTTTGCAGCCCTCTTGGGCTTTCCAGGACTTTGTTACAGCCATTTTTGTGCCTAAAAGTTCGGGTCCCCATTGATTTCAATGGGGTTCGTTGTCCGTGCGATCGTTCGGGACCCGGACTTTGTCACGAAGTTCGGACGGACCAGCAGAACCCGAACTTCCAGAGGTTCGCTCAACTCTAGAGCCCGAGGCTCAAATTGGTTTCAAAAAGGGTGAGCTTGGGGCGCAGAGGGGGGTCGATCACTGTATTCCCATCTGTTTCCTGCGCAGGGGGGGGATGGTTGGGGGTTGGATTGCCGCATTAACGTCCGTCTCTGGGTGGGGGGGTGCGATCACCGCATTCCTAGACATCTCAAGGGGGCCATCTGGTGTTAGTTTGCCACCCCCCAATATATTGAGCACTGGCCACCACTGAAATCAACCCCTTTGATTAAGCTCCTGATGGAGTGGAGTAAAACTGACAACCATGGCTTCATCTATATATTAAAAAAGCATAGTTAAAAGGGGGCATAAAGTGTGTTATTTACAAGATAACAGATAAAAGTAATCAGAAAAAGATTGAAAAAAGAAAATTAATGCAGCTAATACATCCAAGGGCTGGTAAGCCATGATATATTACATTTTGGGTTTAGATATGTTTCAAAGACCAGGTCTGCCACAATGAAAGTGGTTTTAAAGACCCAAGGTTTTTTACCTGCATACATTCTATGTACGCAGGTAAAAACCTTCTGTGTTCAGCGCCCTCCCCTAATACTTACCTGATCTCCCGCTTGATCCAGCGATGAACGCAAGAACTGAGCTTGTCCCGGCTCTCTCATTCCTCATTGGCTGAGACAGCAGCGGGAGCCATTGGCTCCTGCTACTGTCAATCACAGCCAGTGAGCCAATGAGGAGAGAGCAGGGCCAAGCCATGGCTCTGTATGTCTTATGGAGGCATAGAGCAGGGCTCGGGGGGTAAGCACACACCCGTGCCCCCATAGCAAGAGACTTGCCATTGGGGACACTGGTCAAGGGGGAGGAGAAAGGAGTGCTGATGGGGGACCTGAGAAGAGGAGGATAGGGGCTATTCTGTGCAAAACCTTTGCACAGAGCAGGTAATACTGGCCATACACTATACAGAAATTCAGACAATAGAGATTTCGAAAAACTAAAGAATTTTAGGAAGGGCAAAAGATTAGAGTTGAGCGAACCCAAGCTGTAAAGTTTGGGCCCGTACCAAACTTTGGGGTGTCCGGGACCCGGACCCGAACCCGGATATTTAAAAAAACGTTCGGGTTCTGGGTTCTGGTAGTTGATCATGCATGTTGAATAGCTCCAGGGCAGCCATTAACAAGCGTTTTACTGGTTTGCCCTTAGAAGCCATCACAGCCATGCCTACTAATGGCATGGCTGTGAATGGCCAGTGCGTCATGTGACCCAGCCTCTTTATAAGCTGGAGTCACTTAGTGCTGCAGTCACATGCTCTCTGAGACTCTGACTAGTGTAGGGAGAGGAAGCTGCCGGCGTTGTTGTGAGGGACAGATTGCAGATATTTTAACATCTTATCCTGCATTACAGGACAATCTGATTCTGGACTAATTAGAGTTTACTACTACTGCTGCTCTGAGGGACAGATTGCAGATCTCACCCTGCATTACACAACGATCTGATTCTGGATTAATTCGAGATTTCTCATACTGCTGCTTTGAGTGACAGATTGCAGATCTCACCCTGCATTACACAACGATCTGACTGCACTAGGTAGAGGCTTCTGATTAGAGGGACAGATTATTTTTCTAAAATCATCTAAGGCTAAGGCAGAGGAGGAGGAGGAGGAAGAGGCTGCCAACGCAGCTGTGGCACCGCCAGCACCTCAGAAGGCAGGGTAAGCATGGCCGAAATGTGGCAAAGGTTTGTCAGCAGCCCGCCACAACAAACAGCACCACCAGCCGATAGAGAACGTCTTAGCAGGAGGCAGCATTTCAGCAACAGGTGGAAGAGTATGTGTGCACACACCTACACATACTGACTGATGGGTCTGCCCCATTCAACTTCTGGGTCTCCAAATTGGCCACATGTCCTGAGCTTTCCGTTTATGCCTTGGAGGTGCTGGCCTGCCCTGCAGCCAATGTATTGTCTGAACGTGTGTTTAGCACAGCAGGGGGCGTTATCACAGACAACGTGGACAAGCTAATGTTTATTAAAATGAACCAGGCATGGATCCCACAAGACTTGTCTGTACCTTGTGCAGAGTAGACATTTAGACCGGACTCACACAGCCATTCGTATACTTGTTTTTTTTAATACGACTCAATATTTTGGGGGCTCCCCATTTATAAACCAAAAAAAAATAAATAAAAACAGCGTTGGCTACCTCCTCCTACTCCTCCACCACCGCCACTTCCACCTACACTGCCACGGTCACGGCCTAGTCATCCTCTAGGCTCCTACTCCACATCCACCCCCCCTTCCCATTTTTTTTATTTGATTTTAATTTATTTTTCCTATCCCCATTGTTTTGTGGGGCACTTGCCCTACTCTTACCCCCATTTTACTTCCTTTTGCAGTCCTCTAGCACTTGCCAGGACTTTGTTACAGCCATTTTTGTGCCTAAAAGTTCGGGTCCCCATTGACTTCAATGGGGTTCGGGGTCCGGGATAAAGTTCGGGTCGAGTTCGGTGCCGAACCCGGACTTTTTCCCGAAGTTCAGCCGAACCCACCGAACCCGAACATCCGGGGGTTCGATCAACTTTACTAAAGATACTACCATCATGTAGCGACCAAATTTTGAAAGATAAACGTTTAATGGACATAAATTGACCGGTTTATCATTCTATTTTGTCACATTAGAAGGGAAATGACAAAATAAAATTGACCTCTCAACGTCCCTTCCGTGTATGACCACTTGGTGTACCGTACGTTTGTTGTGAACAGATCTTTACTATTATGTGACTATTATGGGACTGGAGACAAAAAAAAATTCACTTTCAATTGTTATTTGAAAAAAAAAATTGATTGCAATAAAGTTTGCTAAAAGCAATTTTGCTTGTCTTTACTTTGTAAGCTTACATGACTGTAGTCAATGGCAAACTCAAATGTACTATGTGTCCTGTTAGCTGAATGTGTATTTGAGCTTGTATAGATGCAAGATCGTTGTGTCTGCATGTTAAGTTATCACTAATTTGCAGTGGCGGCCCATCCATTAAGGGTGCACGGGCGCCGCCCCCTCTATCACGCCACCACCCTATATGGTTAATGGATAGATTCATACATAGCATGAATCTAGACACGCCACTGTGGCCACCCCCTACTCAGGCGTCTGGCCCTTTTCAGGACGCCGGGCGCCTGAATTACAGTGGCTGGCGTGTTCTTTTGAAGCACCTAATAGGCTTCAAAATAGGGTGGTCTTGGAGCGCAGAGCATTGCGCTTGGATCACACTCACGTGTGTTAGAAAAGCAAATGAATATTCTCTTTTCTAACACTGAATCGCCTCTCCGCCAATTAGGAAGCGTGGGTCTGTTACCCATGTCCCGACTGGCTGAAAGGTCAGGCGATCCTATTGGATGCCTGGGAGGAGGTTTGGTCCACCAAATGATATCATAGCATGTATGAGGTGGATATCCAGGGTCTCCAACCCATCCCTACCTGACACATCTACCTGGTACAGGTTCCCTGGAGTAAATCAGTCCCTCACCTGAATTTACACAGCAAAACAATTGAATATTATGTTTCATAAAGGGATAAGCTGGCAAACTCAAAGATCTCAAAATGTTTTTCAATAATTTCCAATAAAGAAATAATCCATGATAGAATCCATTTCCTTAATACAGTATCTCACAAAAGTGAGTACACCCCTCACATTTTTGTGTGACAACACTGAAGAAATTGCACTTTGCTACAATGTAAAGTAGTGAGTGTACAGCTTGTATAACGGTGTAAATTTGCTGTCCCCTCAAAATAACTCAACACACAGCCATTAATGTCTAAACTACTGGCAACAAAAGTGAGTACACCCCTAAGTGAGAATGTCCAAATTGGGCCCAATTACCCATTTTCCCTCACCAGGGTCATGTGAATCGTTCGTGTTACAAGGTTGCAGTTGTGAATGGGGAGCAGGCGTGTTAAATTTGGTGTTATTACTCTCACTCTCTCATACTGGTCACTGGAAGTTCAACATGGCAACTCATGGCAAAGAACTCTCTGAGGATCTGAAAAAAAGAATTGCTGCTCTATATAAAGATGTCCTAGGTTATAAGAAGATTGCAAAGACCCTGAAACTGAGCTGCAGCATGGTGGCCAAGACCATACAGCGGTTTAACAAGGCAGTTCCACTCAGAACAGGCCTCACCATGGTTGACCAAAAAAGTTGAATGCACGTGCTCAGCACCATATCCAGAGGTTGTCTTTGGGATACAGGTGTATGAGTGCTCCCAGCATTGCTGCAGAGGTTGAAGGGATAGGGGGTCAGCCTGTCAGTGCTCAGACCATACGTCGCACGCTGCATCAAATTGGTCTGCATGGCGGTCGTCCCAGAAGGAAGCCTCTTCTAAAGATGATGCACAAGAAAGCCTGCAACAGACAAGTAGACTAAGGACATGGATTACTGGAACTATTGCCTGTGGTCTGATGAGACCAAGATAAACTTATTTGGTTCAGATGGTGTCAAGTGTGTGTGGCGGCAACCAGGTGAGGAGTACAAAGACTAATGTGTTTTGCCTACAGTCAAGCATGGTGGTGGGAGTGTCATGGTCTGGGGCTGCATGAGTGCTGCTGGCACTGGGGAGCTACAGTTCATTGAGGGGACCATGATTGCCAACATGTACTGTGACATACTGAAGCAGAGCATGATCCCCTACCTTTGGAGACTGAGCTGCAGGGTAATATTCCAACATAACGACCCCAAACACACCTCCAAGGTGACCACTGCCTTGCTAAAGGGTAAAGCTGATGGACTGGCCAAGTATGTCTCCAGACCTATACCCTATTGAGCATCTGTGGGGCATCCTCAAATGGAAGGTGGAGGAGTGCAAGGTCTCTAACATCCACCAGCTCCGTGATGTCGTTATGGAGGAGTGGAAGAAGACCCCAGTGGCAGCCTGTGAAGCTCTGGTGAACTCCATGCCCAAGAGGGTTAAGCCAGTGCTGGAAAATAATGATGGCCACACAAAATATGGATACTTTGGACCCAATTTGGACATTTTCACTTAGGGGTGTACTCACTTTTGTTGCCAGCGGTTTAGACATTAATGGCTGTGTGTTGAGTTATTTTGAGGGGGCAGCAAATTTATACTGTTATACAAGCTGTACATTCACTACTTTACATTGTAGCAAAGTGTCATTTCTGCAGTGTTGTCACATGAAAAGATATAATAAAATATTTACAAAAATGTGAGGGGTGTACTCACTTTTGTCAGATACTGTATGTGTTGGTTTTATATTCTAAAGGAATTTTGTAAAACCTAAGCAACTCATGTATCAATAACCCTATTGTTTTATTCTATTTATTTGATAAATGGGGATCTTAGTTACCTCACAGTTTGTTGCTGCAGCACTTTGATAAATGTACCTCCGTGGAACTGCTTGAAAGGTGTTTGATTTACTTTCAACAAATACTAAAGGTAATCTAATGGAGTCACTTTAACATTCATAAAAGTTTTATTTCACCTTGATGCCGAGGGTTGAATTCACTGAAAGTGATATGGCAGCTTCAAGACCTGCACCGAGCATGGAAAAAAAAGGAAGGATGATAGACCTAAGCCACAAAATAACATTATTTATTAGTTGACTGTGAAACATATAGCACTGTGCTATAATCTGCAATTCTATATGTTTTATAGAAGTGCTTTGCTTACTTTGAACCCTGTAGCTTGTAGAGCAGCTAGATAAAATGTATGATGATTGACTTTGTGTACAATACAGGTGATGCGAGAGTGAACATACAGCATCTCACAAAAGTGAGTACACCCCTCACATTTTTGTAAATATTTTATTCTATCTTTTCATGGGACAACACTGAAGAAATGACACTTTGCTACAATGTAAAGTAGTGAGTGTACAGCTTGTATAACAGTGTATATTTGCTGTCCCCTCAAAATAACTCAACACACAGCCATTAATGTCTAAACCGCTGGCAACAAAAGTGAGTACGCCCCTAAGTGAAAATGTCCAAATTGGGCCCAATTACCCATTTACACTCCCCAGTGTCATGTGACTCATTAGTCTTACAAGGTTTCAGGTGTGAATGGGGAGCAGGTGTGTTCAATTTGGTGTTATCGCTCTCACTCTCTCATACTGGTCACTGGAAATTCAACATGGTACTTCATGGAAAAGAACTCTCTGAGGAGCGAAAAAAAAGAATTGTTGCTCTACATAAAGATGGCCTAGGCTATAAGAAGATTGCCAAGACCCTGAAACTGAGCTGCAGCACAGTGGCCAAGACCATACAGCGGTTTAACAGGGCAGGTTCCACTCAGAACAGTCCCCGCCATGGTTGACCAAAGAAATTGAGTGCACGTGTTCAGCGTCATATCCAAAGGTTGTCTTTGGGAAATAGACGCATGAGTGCTGCCAGCATTGCTTGAAGGGGTGGGGGGTCAGCCTATCAGTGCTCAGACCATACGCCGCACACTGCATCAAATTGGTCTGTATGGCTGTCGTCCCAAAAGAAAGCCTCATCTAAAGATGATGCACAGAAAAGCCTGCAGTTTGCTGAAGACAAGCAGACTAAGAACATGGATTACTGGAAACATGTCCTGTGGTCTGATGAGACCAAGATAAACTTATTTGATTCAGATGGTGTCAAGCATTTGTGGCGGCAACCAGGTGAGAAGTACAAAGACAAGTATGTCTTGCCTACAGTCAAACATGGTGGTGGGAGTGTCATGGTCTGGGGCTGCATGCGTGCTGCTGACACTGGGGAGCTACAGTTCATTAAGGGAACCATGAATGCCAACATGTACTGTGACATACTGAAGCAGAGCATGATCCCCTCCCTTTGGAGACTGGGCCACAGGACAATATTCCAACATGATAACGACCCCAAACACACCTCCAAGACGACCACTGCCTTGCTAAAAAAGCTGAGAGTAAAGGTGATGGACTGGCCAAGCATGTCTCCAGACCTAAACCATATTGAGCATCTGTGGGGCATCATTAAACGGAAGGTGGAGGAGCGCAAGGTCTCTAACATCCATGTTGCCCTTTGGTATATGATGTGTGGCCCTTGGACCTCAGCAGTTTGTAGTGTGAACCATAGGCATGAGCAAGGGGTGTGCCAGATGTGCCTGGGAACACCCTAACCCCATTGTGTGCTTTAGAATTAGTAACCCCCCCCCTGCAGTGCTGCCGGCTTCCCTTCTTTGCTGCTGGCTGCTGCAGACACACATAGGGATCTTCAGAATAGGGAGCAGGGAAGGGGCCAGTAAAAATGACCCCTTTATTTTCTGAATAAACACAGTGAGTGATCAGTACTGATGAATCACTGTGTTCATTCATAACTATGTTTACTATGCTTCAGTTTATAAATGAACAGGAAGGCTATGTAGAGCTCATCCTGTTCATTCATTCTGTGCACTTGAGGCTGCAGAAAGGAACTGGGGAATGTGTTTTCTTGGTCCCTTTCTCTGTCTCAAACATGAGACTTCAGTGATCTATTTAGACCCCTGATATTTCATCAAGGTCCCCCCAAAAGCATTGTAAAACATTAAAAAATTGGAACAAATAATACATTTTTTTTTACAAATAATTAAAAAATGTAAACAAAAATGTATAAAAAAAAAATAAGGGCTCATTCACACCAGTTCTGTGTGTGTGTGTACAGTATGTGTATTTACGGGATATACATACACACACACATGTGTGTTTGAGCTTTGGGGTGCACACCCTATTGCAATAGGCTGCCCACACCCTTAGTGGGAACATTGATTAAGGTAATAGCATTGATCTCTACCAGCCTCATGTAACATGTTCCCAGTTTCATATTGTCTTCTCCAGCATATCCCCAGCCAAAAATGTATCCTGTCCACACTCTCTGATCCTCATATTCTCGATTAGGTCTGCAGCTTTTGGCAGTCCTCTCAAGTAGAGTTGAGCGAACCCGAACTGTAAAGTTGGGGTTCGTACCGATCTTTGGGGTGTCCGTGACCCGGACCCGAACCTGGACATTTAAAAAAAAGTTCAGGTTCGAGTTCTGGGTTCGGGCAGGGCAGCCAATCAACAAGCGTTTCCCTGGTTTGCCCTTAGAAGCCATCACAGCCGTGCCTACTAATGGCATGGCTGTGATTGGCCAGTGCATCATGTGACCCAGCTTCTTTATAAGTCACTTAGTGCTGCATGTCACATGCTCTCTGGCTAATGTAGGGAGAGGATGCTGCCAGTGCTGTGAGGGACAGATTGCAGATAGATAGATAGGTAGAGATTTCTACTACTACTGCTTTTAGGGACAGATTGCAGATAGATAGATAGGTATAGATTTCTACTACTACTGCTTTTAGGGACAGATTGCATATCTCATCCTGCATTACAGAAAGATCTGACTGGACTAGGTAGAGTCTACTGCTTAGAGGGACAGATTATTTTTCTAAAATCATCTTCTAGTTCTATAGGATCAGGTTCCTGCTGTTGCTGTAAGGGACAGATTATTGTTCTAAAATCATTTTGCAGCCCTCTAGCACTTTCCAGGACTCTTTTACAGTAATTTTTGTGCTGAAAAGTTCGGGTCCCCATTGAATTCAATGGGGTTTGGGGTAAAGTTCGGGTCAAGCTCGGTACCGAACCCGGACTTTTTTCCGAAGTTCGGCCAAACCCACTGAACCCGAACATCCACGGGTTCGCTCAACTCTACTCTTAAGCATTACATATATTGAACATTATACTCTGTCATTTGGTGATGTCGGGGGCCGCATTTGAGGCCCCTTTTAGCTCATAAGTTGACAACCATTGCTGTAGTAGGTCTTTATTGCAATACCTCCCTTCGTTTTCGCCTGGTTAAGTAAAGGAGGTTTAAGCAGAACAATGTCCAGGGGAACTATACTTATGCAGTATTGCCATAGTAACTAGATAACGCAAAAGCCAGGTGTAAAGCTAGGTTTAGAGTCTACACCTGATGCTTTTCTACACGCAACCCATGTATAGATCACTTTTCAGAGGCGATTGATGGGGCGTGAGGAAGTGATATTATTGCACATGGTTGTGGGGAGTTTGCAGCACTTCCCCATTCATTTGGAAGGGTCACATTCAGTGGGCTTGCCATTTACCAATCTTATGATGTTGGATAACTTTTCTCACAGGCTCAAAGCATCATGTCTGTGGTAAGTAAACACTCCCATCACTGTATTGCAACTTAAGGGGGGGGGTGTTTGGTTTAGGGGGTTAACCAGTCTTAACACCCCCAACCTCTAGGCTAAATGAGGCCTTATGGTTATGAATGCATTAAGAGTGTGTGTAAGGTACCTGGTCGAAGCCGAGTTGACGAGAGGACTTTCTTTACGCCTCTTTTCCAACTTTCCCTGCGGTTAATGACAGGCTATAACAGGGCTCAAAGTGGCATGGGTGCCTGAGTAAGATCCAGGCTGGGAGATCTTGTAGTAGATGTTGAGCTGTAGACAGGGCAGCAGGAAAGCTGACAGTTGGCAGGTGCAGGATTTCAGATGCATGGTCAGGTGGGCAGAAGTTGGAACCAAGAACCAGGAGCCAGGAGTCAGTGCCAGGCCAAGGTCAATATGGGGCATGCAGTAAAAGTACTGGAACAGCAGGCAGGAGGCAAGATCAGGTCACAAGCTGGAGTCAGCAATAGAGTTTCATGAACAGGTGAAGTCAAACATGTCACGTCAGAACACAGACGTAAACACAGGATCAGGTCAAACTCAGAAGGAGCTGACGGCCACTCAGCAATGATCCCGAGTCTTCCAGTGCTTTAAATAGGCCACTGGAAAACAAAGTTCATTCATTATATATATCATATACTGTATATATGACATAATTCATCATATTTATTGAAAAATGTCAGAATAAATAATACATTTAATAAGAAATTATAGAAAACAGAACGACGGACTCCCTGTTTACATAGGCAGACCGCTGTTCTGCCTCTCCTACAAATGATCAGTGGGTCCCGGTGGCCGTCGTGGTCCCCGGACCCACTGATTGGCTCCTCTTGTGTCCAATCACAGCGGAAGCCTGGCTCCGGCAGCATGTGCACCCCAGAGCTGACAACAGGAATCACGTACAGGTACGTGATTTTGCACTTAAGAGCCACCCTGCTGTAGTAAATGTACATGGGGCAGTCCTTAAGTGGTTACTATTGACGCGCTGTTTGAAGAAACAAATCAACAGTCATAATAAAGTTCAGGTATCAAATGGAACTCTCCATGTTGGGAAATAGTCCTTAATTGGTGCATCATCCATTCATTTAATTTCCAAACAGGTACAGTAGCCCACAGTATAGTTATGCAGGAGAATAAGCAAGTAGCTAGCGGATCAAAAAGCAAGTGGTTGTCAGCTAGAGAGAAAAGGCAGAAGCTAAGCACTGATAGGCAGCTGCTGATAAGCTATAGCAGAGACAGATGTAATTTAAAGGGTAGCTTTCGTGAGGAAAAAAAATAGCAAATAAAGAAAAAAAAAATATAGCATATGTAGTGCCCCATAGTATAGGTGCTTTTACTTTTGTAGATTTTTGGTAGGAAAGGAAAAATCTAGTCAGGCCTGACTGTAGGTGCAGGCCTAAATGTTTTGATCTGGGCTAGGGGAGTAGCTCATGGAAGGGCTGAAGATAGAGGGAAGGAACACCCCTTGGAGATTCCTCCCCCTTGAGCTTGGAAAGTTCTGGAAAGGGGAATGGAGGAGGAGATGTCACTTCCTGATGTATGACAAGGAGCCCTGACCAATCCAACAGCTGGAATTGACAGGAGGCAGGCCATCTTAAATACAGCATTCTGCAAGCAGGTGTTAGGAGAGTGAGGTGGAGAAGAGTGAGGATGTAGTCAGGAGCTGCTGTTCAGGCCTCGCCTGGGAGGGGATCCCCCTGTCTGGGGGGGTGGGGGGTGAACCTGAGGCCTGGGGCTTGGGTGTAGACAGGAGTGGGAGTCGGCTCCTGGAGTGGTACAGGAGAAGCAGGAGAGCAGCTGAGGTCTACATGGAAGGAGACTCTTTAAACAAATCCACCATATAGTCCTTGAGTGGCGGCCCATGGGAGTTGGATGAGAAGGCTGGGACAGTCTGGGAGAAGAGAGAGCAGTGTGTGGAAGCCAGTAGGAGCCAACCAAGGGGAAGACGAGCCATTAGACCACAGGACAGACCGGATGGGTCTGGAGAATGGATGGGCTGGGAGTTTTAGTTCTTTCAAAGACCCGGCTAGCATCAACGTACTGTGCTACACTAAAGAGATTGCAGGGTTTCAGTGAAGGAAACCTGTGATTCTTACCCACAAAGGATGGATTTGAGACCTTGCAAGCTGCTGCAGCAGGCCTCACCATGTGCTAGCTGTGGTGAAGAGGAAGCGTTATGGAGGTCTGATAAATTTTCCTTCGGACCAGGAGAACAGATGTAACAGTCAGCAAGTAGTGTGCTGGAGAGACGTAAAGGAGAAGTGTAACGGTCAGCAAGTAGTGTGCTGGAGGAGAAGAAGTATATATGCCGGAGGTGTATATAGTAGGTTTCATGTTCAATTACTGGGCTTCCCACAGTGATCCATAATCCCTATCCAAGTTCAATCCCCTAAATAAAACAACAAAAAACAAAGTACCGGCCTGTTCAGTGACTTTGGATGTGTGGAATTTGAGTGATTGAGGGCAGCAGGCAGGTGGATCACAACTTTCAGCCTCTCTTAAGGGAGCACATGGCTACATTTGGGGGCTTATTTTCCAGGATACCTGCAAGGCTGCCAGTCGTTGCCCCCAGCAACTGAAAGAGAACGGAGTCAAGAACTGTAATTGTTTTATTGCTAAAAAGGACTGAACTTTGGGACAAGGATTTGTGTGTTTGCCAGCTAAACAGTAAAGCTTACCAGGTGCGCCGTTGCCCATAGCAACCGATGAGAACAGTCGCCAATTGCCGCTCTTGCCTGCCCAGTCGCTGCAGCTGGCACTGGGACAAGCACTTGCATCATCCTGCAATTCAGTGACTTTGTACCATGTGCTGTTACCATTGGCAACCATGCCGGGCAACCGCGCCCATGGATTACAAATGTGTCCTGCACCATGCCAGGGCCGGACATTGCCCACTGGATTGCAAATATGCCCAGTGTTCTGCAAAAGCTGGGCATCTCAAACGTTTTGCTCCAACTCCTGCTTACAGTAAAGTGTTCCTGAGACTGTACTTGTTGTTAAAGGGAGAGACTGTGTTACAAGTAGATTTTCCAGCAAAACAGTGGCTACTATTAATTACTGTCGCTACCGGCAACCACTGGCAAAGCCAACATGTCTGGACATGTCTTATGATTAAGCAAATTTAATTTCACAAAACGTGTCAATCTTTTGCCTGCCTGCACTCTGTCTGCTCATCTTTGGACATGTAAGAATATTTATGGATTGTTTGTACATCTATTCAAATAAAGACCGGATGTTCTTTCACACACCTGGAGTGCTGTCAACCTCTTTTCCCCTTTAACAAGTTCTGCCAGTGTCAGCGTGCCTGAAAAGTTGCATCCAGTTCACAAGGGGTTACAGCTACGTGATATGCTGAAAGCCTGCTTATCAGAAATGTTGGTGCCAGCTTGTCTGGTAATGTTGGGGCGGCGCCACACCCTGGAAGAGCTTCAGCGTTTGCAACCTGTAGCAGATGCCACATGACAGAGGAAGATGGCAGAAGGTGGTCGTTTGTTGCCTTTGCTGGCATGGTTGCTGGAAAAGCTGGAGGGGACCTTGTGGGGTCTCGCCCTTGGGGTGACTGGAGGGACCGAGCGGTTGTGCCTGATCTGTCCGGACTGTCGGATCCCAACAGCAGAGGTCACTGCTTGGGCCCGGTGCGGCCATTGTGATGAACCAATGGCCCGGCTGGTATTGGTGCTACAGGAGCCATGCTACTACACCGGGGACCTGCAATCAGGAATGTGTCATCCGCAGCTGTGGAAGTCCTGGAAGTCAGGAGCAGGCCTGGAGGAATCACTCCAAGGCTGGGTAGAGGTGCAGCCTGGCATCTCCCCTGCAAAGATAGAGGACAAGAGGGAAAAAACAGCAGAGGCCCATGACTTGGCCAGGGACCTTGGACCGGTGAGTACTGTCCTGCTGGGACCAGCTAAAATCCCTGATGTGCCGGTCAGCTTGCAAACCCTTGCCATACCTGTCTGGAAGGAGCTGCTGCCAGAGAGAGGAGTCTCCTCAGGTGAACTGTACGGGGAAGGTGAGGAGCGGGCCTTAGACTTGGGTTCCCCCAGGTTGCAGTGTGAGTTTGGGTCTTTAGAAAGACTTACAGAGTGAACGTCCCCGGGTCAAGAAACTCTGATGAGGCAGGGAATTGGAGGAATTAGTGCTCCAGGAGCCCAAGTAGAAGGGAGAGAGCCAACGCTCAGCATGTCATAAAGACCCCCTGCAGGAACTCAAGTAAATCAGTTGTTTCATAGCAGGCCATCCATCCCCCAGACCAGGGCACCAAATTACTACCAATGGTAGTGAGGTCACCTGAAACTGAGATTCTCCCTGGGAAAGGAAATGTAAGGGACTTGCCAAGATTTTCCAGATTTCAGCGGGAGATGCAGCGGAGGGTAGCCATGGAGTCTCACCCCAAATAATGGACGTTGTTGAGAACTCCCGGTTAGAGTGGGAGGACGACCTTGTTTGGGATTACCTACATGTCCCAAAGACATGGAGAGGGCCAGAAAGTGAGTTGTGGGCCCGGTTCTTGGAGATCAAGCAGGAATGGCGACTTGGGAGATCGATCTACAAAGACAGAGTGCTGATTGTGAAAGTGGGTCGACCCAGAGCTACTTTATCTACACAGATATAGTAGGAGGGGGCCGAGGAAGGTTGCTGGACCATCGGTACTATGTATGAGGAAGTTTAAAGTGTCACATAGACTGCCATCAAAGACTACTGGATAGTGGAGCATGATTCCTCTGTTTCTGACTATTGCAGGGCAAATGAGCCTGCCACGTTGTGCCCAGTGGAGGAGACTGTTTCACTGCAAGGACACTGGGGTGAAGATTGTTCCTGTTCTCATTCTCTTTAAGGACTGTTTGTTCAGGGAAGGGCTCTTCTCATCAGAAATCTTAAAGAAGAACTCCTACCTAGACTTTCTTTAATTCTGCTACTGCGGTGGGATCATAACCCCTCACTGACAGGTCTATAACCCCCTCTCAGTAGACTTTCTGTTACTTGTAGATAGTTTAGTTAGTTGTTCTTTATTCTCTTAGAAATCCAAGGATGGACTGGCTATTCATCCTCACCTGTCGTGAGTCAAGTCAATTAACCGCTACTACAAATTATGCGGACAAAGTTTTTTTCTTCCGGGAGAAATGCTTTGGTCCAGGAATGTAAATGGTGTATATGTTTGGCTAGCTGCAGGGACGTGTAGCTGGGAATGTATTATATTGTACAGTGTAAATAAGTTACAGAGATGGTGTTGGTATATTTTTGTACTTAATTTATTTGTACAGCCCCCCATCCAAGTTTGTTCCCTTTTTCCCCTCCCACTTTTCTGATTCCGGGATGCCCATGTTCTTGGGCCCAAGAGCTATTTTGTAAGTTTTTCAGCTGAGGTACCAGCTGATGTTTGGGGGTGGGGGGTGAGAGTAGCGCCCCCATAGTATAGGTGCTTTTACTTTTGTAGATTTTTGGTAGGAAAGGAAAAATCTAGTCAGGCCTGACTGTAGGTGCAGGCCTGAATGTTTTGATCTGGGCTAGGAGAGTAGCTTAGGGAGGGGCTGGAGATAGAGGGAAGGAACACCCCTTGGAGACTCCTCCCCCTTGAGCTTGGAAAGTTCTGGAAAGGGGGGTGGAGGAGAAGGTGTCACTTCCTAGTGTATGACAAGGCAAAAATCCCTCTAGGGGTGGGACTTTATAGGCACAAATAATTGGAACATAAAGGTTCTAAAGGTGTTGATTAGTGTTGAGCGAACCCGGACTGTAACGTTCGGGTCCGTACCGAACTTTAGGGTGTCCGTGGCACGGACCCGGACCCGGACATTTCAAAAATCGTTCGGGCACGGTGCCTGTGGGATTTCAAGCCATGCCTGGGCTTGCAATGTCAGGCCCAAGCGAGTTGTGATTAGTTGTGGAAATCTTGGAAATACAAGGTTAATAAACACGGATATTTCAGGGTGGGGATCTCCCTAAAAACGGAACAGTATGTGATCCTTCACTGTGGAAGAGGAGGTGGGGGGAAAGGTCTTGAAAGGTTCGAGTTCCCCCTCCTCAGAGGTTCCCCACAAGGAAGGGAGATAGAGGTCGGGGAGGGATTCGATGAGAGGATCGGGTCTAGTTTTGTAAGTCCGGAC
>BLSH010392463.1:43501-55747 GCA_018402905.1 Glandirana rugosa
CCCTCCCCTCTGACTCCTTTACGGGGGAGGAGGAAGATGTTTCAATGTTACAGGAGGAGGGGGCATTTCCTCAGTCTCCCCTCCCCCAGTGATCAGACTGTACATTGTAACTTTGTAGAAGGAGGAGGGGGCATTTCCTTAGTCTCCCCTCCCCCAGTGATCAGACTGTACATTGTAACTTTGTAGAAGGGGGAGGCGACATTTCCTCAGTCTCCCCTCCCCCAGTGATCAGACTGTACATTGTAACTTTGTAGAAGGAGGAGGGGGCATTTCCTCAGTCTCCCCTCCCCCCAGTGATCAGGCTGTACATTGTAACTTTGTAGAAGGGGGAGGAGGCATTTCCTCAGTCCCCCTCCCCCAGTGATCAGACTGTACATTGTAACTTTGTAGAAGGAGTTCTAGCATATAATCTGTGCTTTGCAGTCCCTAGCAACCAAGGGCGCTGTAGCCCAGGTGCCTGCGTCCTAGCAACCAATGATTTGGTGTTGCCCAGCCATTGGCGTCTTAGCAGTGAATTATGCTGTGTGGACCAACACCCAATGAGGCGGTGCGGCCGAGCCACTTGAGTCCTAGCAACCAGTGATGTTGTGCATAGCAGTCACCAGCGTTCTAGCAACCAAGGATGTTGTGGCCCAGCCGCCTGCGTCCTAGAGACCAAAGGCGTACAGCTTCATTGGTTGCTAGGATGCCGGCAGCCAAGCCACAGCGATATTGCTTGCTGCTAACAACCAAAGCTGTGGGGTGGGGGCAACAAAAATGGCCACATGGGGGCGGCAAAAATTGGGGTGGCACCAGATCCATGATATTGTAGCAACCCACCAAACCAGAAGATGAAACGATGTTACTAAGCAGTGGGAACAATGTTTCAAATGAGCGATACGGAGGACCGCACCAGGCGGCAATAAACCGCGGCGCCCCCCTGAGGAAAGATAAGGCGGGGGGATGGGTTGTTTATCGGTCTGCTTATTATCCAGGCCTGAGTACCATAAAATCGAATCACCGCTTCCGAGAAACGCCAATCTGCCTGGCGCTCTGCGCAGGAGACCAGAATGACGGCCAATCCAGATCCTATTTTCCAATTAGACGTCTCCGGCCAGGAAGCACGGAATTCCCTGCGGCGGAGAACCTGGAGGAGCTCCACTGTCCATTGCCATTTGTGATTCTCCTCTGCTGCAATTCAGTACAGGCCTTGTCCCTCCCCCAGCCTGTGATTGGACAGTGATAGGAGAAATGGCAGACTAATGAGCTCATCTCTGACTCTGCTCTCTCCTCCTATCAGCATGTTCCATGTACTGCAGCACCACTGATTGGCTCCTGGTGTTGCCCCCTCCCCTAGTCTGAGCTCTGCTGTACAGACCTCATAGCTGATCAGATTCAGGTAAAATAAAAGATTAATAATTACAGAGCTGCATAAACTTGTGTCTATTATATCTACCCAGAGCGGGGCAAGGGGTGGGCAGGAGGATCTGGTGCCCCGGGCGCAATGGTTTATTGCAGGGATGGGGCGCCCTGTGCCAGCTGCTTCTATTATAAGGCTGACAGGAGTAGTGACAGCAACATCACTGCTAACCCTAAGGGAAGGGCGGAGGGGCACAGTTTGGCATCTTTGCCCTGGGCACTGGATGACAAAACCTTCAGGGCCCCCTGACTGCTGGGGCCCTTTTCATCGGTTCTGGGGCCCTCTCCTCCAAGCTTGGAGCCCTTCCCTCTGAGTCAGTGCCTTCTCCGAGTCTGGGGCCCTTCCCTCCGAGTCTGGGGCCCTTCCCTCCGAGTCTGGGGCCCTCTATTCCGAGTCTGGGTCCCTCTCCTCCGAGTCTGGGGCCCTTCCCTCAGAGTCTGGGGCCCTTCCAGCCTGGGGCCCTCTCCTTCCAGCCTGGGGCTCTCTCCTTCCAGCCTGGGGCTCTCTCCTTCCAGCCTGGGGCCCTCTCCTCTGAGCCTGGGGCCCTCCCCTCTGAGCCTGGGGCCCTTCTCTCTGAGCCTGGGGCCCTTCTCTCTGAGCCTGGGGCCCTTCTCTCTGAGCCTGGGGCCCTTCTCTCTGAGCCTGGGGCCCTTCCCTCTGAGCATGGGGCCCTTCCCTCTGAGTCTGGGGCCCTCTCCTCCCAGCCTGGGGCCCTCTCCTTTCAGCCTGGGGCCCTCTCCTCCGAGTCTGGGGCCCTTCCCTCTGCCAGCAATTCGCCTGACTTTGGGGTCGCAGCGGTGGGGAACAGAGCCTTACGGTGACGGAACGCCAGGGCCCAGTCACAAATGCGACCTTTGCCACCCCGGCAGTTCCGCCACCGATTCAGAACATTTTCATGGTGTTCACCTATTTATCTGTTCTCATTATTACCCTGTTAGCCCTTGATGAGCAGACGTTTTATATTTGCTGTTCCATATTTCAGTTGTTGTATTTTATATACAGATCCGCGTTGGCTCCCTCTAGGGGTTATCTGAAGTAAGGGAATGACCATGAGGGACCGTGCGATACAAGAGATCAGACTTGCCGTTGGCAAGTCACTGACCTGCAGCAAGCATTCAGCCAGTGAAGCCGGCTTAGCGTGGCCAAACACAGAGATTGTCAGCCAATCACAACTACTCAATCTTTTTTAGCAGTTGAGACTGAAAGTACGAGGTCAACCCACCTGCTAACCAATTGGATCGGTCAGAAAACACATTGTCTACAGTATGTGTAATGCTACAGAAGATGGTCAGAGAGTGCAGACATGGTACAGGAGATGGTCAGAGACTGCAGACATTGTACAGGAGATGGTCAGAGACTGCAGGCATTGTACAGGAGACTGTCAGAGACTACAGACATAGTACAGGAGACGGTCAGAGACTGCAGACATGGTACAGGAGATGGTCAGAGACTGCAGACATGGTACAGGAGATGGTCAGAGACTGCAGACATAGTACAGGAGACGGTCAGAGACTACAGACATGGTACAGGAGACGGTCAGGGACTGCAGACATGGTACAGGAGATTGTCAGAGACTACAGACATTGTACAGGAGATGGTCAGAGACTGCAGACATGGTACAGGAGATGGTCAGAGACTGCAGATGTAGTACAGGAGATGGTCAGAGACTGCAGACAGACTACAGGAGATGGTCAGAGACTGCAGACATGGTACAGGAGATGGTCAGAGACTGCAGACATGGTACAGGAGACAGCCACAGACTTCAGACATAGTACGGGAGATGGTCAGAGATGGCAGACATACTACAGGAGATGGTCAGAGACTGCAGACATAGTACAGTAGATGGTCAGAGACTGCAGATGTAGTACAGGAGATTGCCAGAGACTGCAGACATTGTACAGGAGATGGTCAGAGACTGCAGACATTGTACAGGAGATGGTCAGAGACTGCAGACATGGTACAGGAGATGGTCAGAGACGGCAGACATACTACAAGAGATGGTCAGAGACTGCAGACATGGTACAGGAGACAGCCACAGACTTCAGACATAGTACAGGAGATGGTCAGAGACGGCACACATACTACAGGAGATGGTCAGAGACTGCAGACATAATACAGGAGATGGTCAGACTACAGACATAGTACAGGAGATGGTCAGAGACTACAGACATAGTACAGGAGATGGTCAGAGACTGCAGACATAGTACAGGAGATGGTCAGAGGCTGCAGACCTAGTACAGGAGATGGTCAGAGACTGCAGACATAGTACAGGAGATGGTCAGGGAGTGCAGACATGGTACAGGAGACGGTCAGAGAGTGCAGACATAGTACAGGAGATGGTCAGAGACTGCAGACATAGTACAGGAGATGGTCAGGGAGTGCAGACATAGTACAGGAGATGGTCAGAGAGTGCAGACATAGTACAGGAGATGGTCAGGGAGTGCAGACATAGTACAGGAGATGGTCAGGGAGTGCAGACATAGTACAGGAGATGGTCAGAGACTGCAGACATAGTACAGGAGATGGTCAGAGAGTGCAGACATAGTACAGGAGATGGTCAGGGAGTGCAGACATAGTACAGGAGATGGTCAGGGAGTGCAGACATGGTACAGGAGATGGTCAGAGAGTGCAGACATGGTACAGGAGATGGTCAGAGACTGCAGACATAGTACAGGAGATGGTCAGAGAGTGCAGACATGGTACAGGAGATGGTCAGGGAGTGCAGACATAGTACAGGAGATGGTCAGAGACTGCAGACATGATACAAGAGACAGACTGAGGACACGTTACATGAGACTGTTAGCGATCACTACTGTTTACGATCTCTATGCTGTATTTGCTGTCCTGCTTGTTAGGACCCGAGAGTTGCACAATGGCTGTAGATTGGTGCAGTCACTCTGTTTTATTTTTATTACTTTGTTACCATTTCGCCGTCACAACTTTCTACCTTTTAAACTTTTACAAACTGAAGAATTCGATAAATCTTCGGGGAGAAGTGCGAGGGGACAGCGGGCGAACTTTCAAACCCCCTGATCGTTAGGCGCCTTTCGACCACAGGGTTTGCGATCGGCGCCTTCCACGCAATCAATACATCTGCTGCCGGTCGATCGATCGACCTTTATTAAAAAAAAAAAAAAAAATGTAAAAACCTGCTGGGATCGAAGCGGCACTTGGCAGACGTGGGCCCGCCAGCTGCAAATTGCCCCCATTGACCGGCTCTGAGCCGTAATCTGATTTCGCCTTTTCCTGCCGGCTCGCTAATGGGCGCCGGCGTCCTCTCCTCCGAGATCCTCGCAGATCTGAAGATTCACAGGCAGATGGTGCTTCAGGCTGCGGGGGGGGGGGAAGGAGCCTTTTAAGAAAAAAAAAAAAAAAAGGAGCTTATTATGACTGCAGAACGAGAGGCGAGCTCATTGTAGATTCCGCCCGCTTCCCGCGAGCCGCGTTCCTGAGACGAGCAGAGAATAGCACCAGTTAATCGGCGACGGGGCCCCCCTTGACACAGCTGCAAGATGCTCAGACCGCTCCGATCCCTTTTCTTCCTCGGCGGCGCTTGCTTCTTGCTCGCGCTCTCGCCTTGCCTCCTTGACACCTGTAGCCATCTTTTTCTCCCCCCCATCGTTCCCGAAACGCAAATCCCAGAGCACCCCCCCCCCCTTCCCCCAGCACCTCCTAGGCTGGGATGGAACGGGGAAGCTGCCCACCGTTCCCGGCTCTGGGGAGACTTCTGGGCGATTACCAGGAGCTTTGATTTCCTCGGGTTAGGAAGCCAGCAGCCAACACGTTAAGCGTGAGCGTTACACAAAACCCTGAACTCTTTTCTGGCAGCGAAGGAGTCGCTCGGTTGCAATCAAGCAAGCTGAGCAAAATCCAAGGCTCTGGGTTTTCCTGTCTCACCATCTACCGCACACAAGGGGTTGGGAAGGAAGGATAAAGGAGAAATAAAAAAAAAAAGGAAACGAGAAGCCATTTCCCTAATGATACAATGTAACAATTACAACCCCTCCAACGTCCAACCATCCCGCACCATTCCCCAACCACCTCCATCCTTCCTCAACCATCCCAAACCATTCCCTATCTTCCCCCAACCATCCCCATCTTTCCTCAACTATCCCCAACCATCCTGAACCGTTCCCCGACCATCACCAGCCACCCCCAACCATTCCACAAACATCCCCAACCATCCCCATCCTTCCTAAACCTTCCTCAACCTTCCCCATCCTTCCCTAACCATCCCCAACCTTCCTCTACCATCCCCAACCTTCCTCTACCATCCCCAACCTTCCTCTACCATCCCCAACCTTCCTCTACCATCCCCAACCTTCCCTAGCCATCCACAACCTTCCTCTACCATCCCCAACCTTCCTCAGCCACCCCCATCCTTCCTCAAACATCCCGAACCATTCCCTATCTTCCCCCAACCATCCCCATCTTTCCTCAACTATCCCCAACCATCCTGAACCACTCCCCGACCATCACCAGCTACCCCCAACCATCCCGAACCATTCCACAAAAATCCCCAGCCACCACCAACCATTCCTCAACCATCCCCAACCTTTCAAATCCTTCCTAAACCTTCCTCAACCTTTCCCCAACCATCCCCAACCTTCCTCTACCATCCCCAACCTTCCTCTACCATCCCCAACCATCCTCAGCCACCCCCATCCTTCCTCAACCATCCCGAACCATTCCCATCTTTCCCCAATCATCACCAGCCATCCCCAACCATTCCCTAGCTATCCACATCCTTCCTCAACCATCCCCTGCCACCCCCAACCATTCCCCAACCATCCCCAACCATCCCCATCCTGCCTCAACATACCCCAACCATCCTCATCCTTCCTCAACCATCCCCATCCTTCCCCAGTCATCTCCAACCTTTCTTTACCATCCCCATCCTTGCCCCAACCATCCTCAGCCATCCCAATCCTTCCTCAACCATCCCAAACCTTCCCCAGCCACCCCAAACCATTCCTCCTCAACCATCCCCATCCTTCCTCAGCCTTCCCCCAACCATCCCCAACCTTCCTCTCCCATCCCCAACCTTCCTCTCCCATCCCCAACCTTCCTCTCCCATCCCCATCCTTCCCCAACCATCCCCATCCTTCCCCAACCATCCCCATCCTTCCCCAACCATCCCCAGCCATCCCCAACCATTCCCCAACCATCGACATGACGGTGACCCTACCTTTTCATACAATCCCCAAGACAGTTCGGTCTCAATGACCATGACCACTATCCCAAACATTCCGAAGATGAGAGCGTAGTCGCTGAGCCTCTTCCTCTTCTCGAAGAGCGCTCGCCGGTGCCCGAGCTTGTAGCCGATGTTCTGGTGCTTCCGCTTGTTGGCCTTCGGGTAGGTGTTGGTGCTGTTATTGCCTGAGTGTTGGTGGTTGTGGGTGGCATTGGGGTGGTGGTGCAAAGTCTGGTTGGAGTGGTGCTCGCTTTTGGAAGAGATGACGATCTCGGGCGGGTTGCTGGAGTTGAAGATCTGGAGCGGCTGGCTCTCGGGCTCCGAGTCGATCAGGTTCCTCCTGGAGGCACTTAGACGGCTGAGGGGCTTCATGACCCCTCCGGTGTATTTACAGGAGCTCATGGCTATTTCGGTGAACGGGTTGCTGTCCCTCCTGTGGACCAGAGGGCTGGCTTGTCTGTGCTTGCAACCTCCGCCAGCCCCACTTGTAGACGCCGAACTTGGAGAGTGTCCAACTAAGTGGTCACTTAAATTGAGCTGGCTCCCCTGCCTGGAAGAAGGGTGGAGAGCCGTCGAATTGGCGCAAGGAGGGGCCCTGAACGCAGTTGGAGAGGAATGCAACAGGCTGTGCTGAAACGGCTGGCTCTGCAGCTGGTTTGCGGGGTCGCCAGACAACGGGCACTGGCACTTGGGCTCGTCCTCCATGTCTCCGACCCCGGAATCATGAAAATGACCCGATGAGTCCATGGTCTGGATGTGATGGATTACCTTCGGCCCCCCAATTCTGACTCCTGTTCCAGGTTCGGTCTACGAGGGGGCAACGGGTAGGGGCATTGGTGGTCCGGATCCAGGCTGGCGGACCTTTCTCTGGAGGGAAAGGGGGGGTCGGTGGTCCCTCAGGTCTTTGGCGCGAGTTCCTGGCTCCCGTGTTTCATTTTCCGGGAAGGTAGGCTCATCTGCCTAAGCTATCTTTTTTTTTTTGCTTCCCTTCGCCTCGGCTCTCTGTAACTAGCTCCCTCTCCTCTCCGTTACCAAGCCAAGCCCACCTCTGGCAGCTCCCTCTCATTGGCTTGCCTGGCAGCTGAGACGTGCTGAGACAGCCCCATAACACCGTCACTTTAACCTCTCCACGGCTACAGAGGTGCACAGGTGGCCTTCAAGCATCCGCGCCGGCAATTGCCGAAATTGCGGGATCCTGGTCCCCGGAAAGGAGCTCCATCTCTAATTGGTCCCCCTCCCTTCTCCTTCTCGATCATTACACGCTCCATCAGCTGCCGGGAAAGGCTTTATTTTATAGGTCCCAGTGAGTGATGGAGGGGTCTATGGATCTTACGTGGCTCGTTAGCGGTCTGTACTAATAACGAGGGTCGTCAATCAAGGCCAATAAAGCGTCAACGGTAACAGGACGCGCGTCGCCGTTCAATTCCTCGCCATACACGCGGCAAATTACGATCGGGTTCAACAAGATTTTTGTCTGACTTACCGAACGATCCCCCACCACCACCACTTCGAGACGCTATTTCGTCCCGTAATCGACCACCGAACGGCGTGAAAATCTTTTCAGAACGGTCAATAAATCTGGTTGGGGATCGAGTGATTTCTTTTCTTCTTTGGCGCAGTGCGTTTTTTGCGTGCTCGGTTTGTATGCCGTTCGGTCAGTTCTATCGTCGCATGTTAAGCCCCGGTTTGCACTTGAGCGTAAACGTGCATCGCGCGTTCACTTGAGTGGGCTGCCCTACGCGCGTCAAACTCCCCAAAGCGGCTCCAGAACGTTTTAGGTCGCGGAGCGTCGCACTTTTTTTCTGGTCGAGGAGTGTCGCGCTTTTTTTTTCTGGTCGTCGAGTGTCGCGCTTTTTTTTTCTGGTCGTCGAGTGTCGCGCTTTTTTTTTCTGGTCGTGGAGCGTCGCGCTTTTTTTTTCTGGTATTGGAGCGGCGCACTTTTTTTTATTTGGTCACGGAGCGGTGCGCTTTTTTTTATTGGTCATGGAGCGTCGCGCTTTTTTTTATTGGTCATGGAGCGGCGCACTTTTTTTTATCCGTCGCGGAGCGGCGCACTTTTTTTTCCGGTCACGGAGCAGCGCACTTTTTTTATTGGTCATGGAGCGGCGCACATTTTTTTTTATAGTGAGCCTTGCCGCCGTTGAGCCCCCTTTTTACACCTTAGCGTAAACGCGAGTCGCGCGTTCACTTGACTTGGCCGCCCTACGCACGACAAACTCCCCACAGCAGTTCCAGAACGTTTTTGGTCGCGGAGTGTTGCACGTTTTTTTATAGTGATCATGCAGCGTCTCACGTTTTTTATAGCGAGCCTTGCCGCCATTAAGCCCCCTTTTTACACCTGAGTGTACACGCGCGTCACGCGTTCACTTTAATTGGCCGCCCTACGCACGACAAACTCCCCACAGCAGTTCCAGAACGTTTTTGGTCGCGGAGCGTCACACTTTTTTTATCGATCACGCAGCGTCTCACGTTTTTTTATAGCGAGCCTTGCCGCCATGAAGCCCCTTTTTACACCTGAGCGTAAACGCGAGTCGCGCGTTCACTTGAATTGGCCGCCCTACGCACGACACACTCCCCACAGCAGTTCCAGAACGTTTTTGGTCACGGAGCGTCGCACTTTTTTTTATCGGTCACGGAGCGGCAGACTTTTTATTTTTTTAAATTTTTTTTATAGTGAGCCTTGCCGCCGTTAAGCCCAGTTTTTACACCTGAGCGTAAATGCGCATTGCGTGTTCACTTGAATGGGCCGCCCTACGCACGACGAACTCCCCAAAGCCGCTCCAGAACACTTTTGGGCGCGGAGCATCGCACTTTTTTTTTATGGGTCACATTTTTTTTTCTTTAGTGAGCGTTTTTGCGCCCGACAAACGCGCGTCTGCTTTCCGCGTTTGGGGGCAATGAACAATTAAGGGCACCGCAAGTGTGACTCGCGTGCGCAGTGTGTTTCCAAAACACGTGGCGAAACTCGCATTTCGCGTTTATAAAAAGCGCAGACGTGGATGCAGTCTTAGAGTGTAAGCTTTATGTCCAGTGTACCTGATGGTAAACCGCCTTCTGCCTGTGCGCAACGCATCTGATCGGAAAGCGACAATCGCACCAGTGCACGGTTGGACCGCCGTCCGATTTGCTTTTGTAAATACGAGCGCGTCGCAGATGGCGGTAATATTTCATCAATGTTACCATTTACCCGAAGCGGCGATGGGATTTAGGTAAGCTTCGCATCAATGCGTGTCGGGAACACACGCAAAAATCGCACGCTTTCCTGATACGCACAAAATCGCGCTGCCCTTTAGCGGGCGGGCCATTAATTGTACATTATGAATGCATGCGCCCAACTGGCGGGTCGAGGTTGGAGCGTTTTGGTAAAGTGATTTTCTGCGTTTTTTCTGCGTTTCTCGCACGTAGGGCAGCCCATGGAAAGAAATCTGCTGGCCAACGCACAGAAATGCGCACGCGCTTGGTCGCATGTGTATGGCATGACCTGAGCCTAAGTCATTTTTAGATCTATGTGTGTATGTAGAGGTGCAATTTTTGCAGCACTGGGCAGTTGTGTTGCCCTGCATCCACATGCGTTACCTTTGTGCGTTGACAAAGACAAATTACAACGCATTGACGCATTTCCAACGCATTTTTGAAAAAAAAAATAGGATTTGGAGGGAATACGGTTAGCGCTCATCAACCGCGGTTTATTACCTCGATGTGTTGCCATTGAGGTCTATGGGCCATGAATGCATTGAACAGATGAGTTCTATCCCATTGTAATGCATGCGTTCTATCGGCCCCCAGAAACCCACTGACAGCTGATCTCCTTCCAGTTGAGTGTTTCTAATATTTCTTTTCCTGCCCCTTTCACATCTAAGGGTATTGAAACCGCGGGCAGAATCAAGCCTTTCCAGATGTCGCTAAAATCGCCACAAGGCACGCATCTGGGAGGCGTTTCTTCTCAATAGGACCCAAAACCATACCATACCCCATACCATACCCCATACCATACCTCATACCATACCTCATACCACATACCCCCTACCATACCACATACCATACCATACCTCATACCATGCCCCATACCATACCCCATACCCCCTACCATACCCCCTACCATACCACATACCATACCCCATACCATACCTCATACCATACCCCATACCCCCTACCATACCATACCCCATTCCTCATACCATACCCCATACCATACCTCATACCATACCACATACCATACCATACCCCATACCCCCTACCATAAACCCTACCATATACCATACCATACCCCATTCCTCATACCATACCCCATACCATACCTCATACCATACCACATACCATACCCCCTACCATACCATACCCCATACCCCCTACCATAAACCCTACCATATACCATACCATACCCCCTACCATAAACCCTACCATACCCAATACCATACCATACCCCATACCATACCATACCCTATACCTTACCCCATACCCTATACCTTACCCCATACCATATACCATTCCCCATACCATACCCCATACTATAGTCCATACCATGCCATACCCCATACCATACCGTGTCATATCATATACCATACCATACTCCATATCATCTACCATACTTAACCCTACCAGGTCCCATATACCATACCCCATGCAATATACCATAACCCATACCATATACCATACCCCATACCATATATTATTTCCCATAACATACCATTCCCCATACCATATACTATTCCCCATACCATACCATATACCATATACCATTCCCCATACTCCATACCATATACTATAACGCATACCATATCCCATACCATATACCATTCCATATACCCCATACCATATACCATTCCCCATACCATATACCATACCCCATACCATATACCATTCCCCATACCATACCCTATACCATACACCATACCATATACCATTCCCCATACCATACCCTGTACCATACCCCTTACCATATACCTCTCCCCATACCATACACCATACCTCATACCATACCCCATACCATACCCCATACCCTATACCATACCCCATACCATATACCATACCCCATACCATATACCATTCCCCATACCATATACCTCTCACCATACCCCATACCATATACCATACCCCATACCATATACCATTCCCCATGCCATATACCATTCCCCATACCATATACCATTCCCCATACCATATACCAGTGATATGCAATTAGCGGATCTCCAGCTGTTGCAGAACTACAAGCCCCATCATGCCTCTGCCTCTTGGTGTCATGCTTGTGGCTGTCAGAGTCTTGCTATGCCTCATGGGACTTGTAGTACTATATACCATGCCATATTCCGTCCCTATACGTTAATCGCCTGGAGGTCGACAACGTCTTGATGTTCAGGGTACTCCGTATCGTTCTGAGACTGTCGGTGTTCGTACTGTGGTTCTCCGTCTCCGTACTACCCCGAACATCAAGACGTTGTCGACCTCTAGGCGATTAACGTATAGTGACCATATACCATACCCCTTACCATATACCATACCCCTTACCATATACCGTACCCCTTACCATATACCATACCCCATACCATATACCATACCCCATACCACTCTCCATATACCATACCCCTTACCATATACCATACCCCATACCATACCCTATACCATACACCATACCATATACCATTCCCCATACCAT
>BLSH010392495.1:23212-37038 GCA_018402905.1 Glandirana rugosa
GTCACTTGCATTCTCTTTATCCCGAAAGTAGGTAAGTTTTTTTTGCCTACAACTGTCTTCGCCTACTTTTGCCTACGTTTAGCTCACGGTTTTTACCAACTGTTTTTCCGGACGTTAAAACGGTGTTAAAATGTCACGAATACCACAAAAAGTATCCAGTACACTGAGTTTTTTAGTTGTGCCCACGTAAAAAATACGTAATAAAAAAAAAATTTGATGGGTTTATTTATATGTGGTTTTTACTTCGTTTGACCTAAAAATTTGTGTCGAAGTTTTTCCACGACTATTACTGGTTGTTTAAGTATAAGTAAGTTTTACGTGTTACAATCAATTTTTCAACTTATATTATCTATGTAAAATATTTATTGACATAAAAAAAAAAAAATTTAGCAGTTAAAGCCAAAGCCAGTTCACGTAGGACTTAAAGCCTTTTTGTCAACCATTTTTGGCACTCGATTTGCATCCGTTTTCATCCGCTTCTGTCAACATCCGTTTTTTTTGAATGGATGAAAGCCCTATTTCTCTTACGTTCACTGACAGACGCAGCCTTCTCATTGACAAGTGGGGTTTATGCACATCCTACTAGGAGTAGACTAGGCAAAAAAGAAAAAAAAGCACGCTGGCCCCTCCCAGGGGGCCGTCCTAACTCCAGCATATAACCCCCCAGCTCTGCTAGCATATCAGTTTTTTTATGCCTAGTGCAAGGAGTTAGACCTGGTTCCCTGCTGGGATCTGCGGTTCCCCATTTTTTTCTTTTTGCTTTTCTCAAGCTATCTGATGAAGACGGCTATCAAGTAGCCGGCTGGGGCATAGAGGATATCTCGAATCCTGTAAGTTCACCAGCACGGCCGACCGATGCGAGCTACCCTTAGCTTTAGCGGGGTCTGCCGCATCGTACCCGTTCCGTGCGGGGGGCCAGTGGGTGAACCCCACTTGTGTCCAAGGGCGCTTGGTCTGCAGCATTCCTCTCCATCTGATGGGAGGAAGGTCTGCTACCGGGTGACTACCCGCTGCGCCCGTCGGATTGGTGAGTGACCCCCCCCTCTCCCCCCTCAAGGGGTGCGGAGGAGGGGGGCAGGACGCTTAGCGTTTCTATTGCTGTCCGGTGGAGGGTTCAGGGTAACGGGTCCCCTTTTTGGCTTTCCTGTCCTTCCGCAAACCCCCTCCCCCCCTCCTCTCCACATCGCACCCCCGCGCCAGGAACCGCCATGGCCTGTGTGGAGTACGTTCGGCCTCTTGTGACCGCTCGGTGGCCATTTTTCGTGTGCCTGCCAGAAGAAAACATGCGTGTTTGCGCCGTTTCTTCCTCTTTTCCTCTGGACAGCGGTGCGAGCACAGCGGCAGTGACGGCACAAGGCAGGGCAGTCAGCACTGCTGGGACGCAGTGCTTGAAGGGCAACAACAGCAAGTATATCTGGCTCTCCCTGGGGTGTCAGTGGCGGTGGGCACAGTCCTCCTGGGCATTTACCCGGTTGCTCTGTGGGGCAGTGGTGGGGCTGCATAGTGGGGGTGTTTTGGCCTATAGGCCTAGCAAGTGTTTCCGGTGGCACAATGGCGGCTGAACCTGTGGGTTCTTCTTCGGAGGGATCCGTGGAGGCGCAAGCTGCGCTGGTTCCCCTGGATCAATTAACTTCCATATTGGGGGAGTTTTTCTCCCGGGGGGTACCGAGCCGTGCTAAAGGGGTGTCTAAAAAGCGTCCACCCCCCCCCCCCCGTCTTCGGGGAGAGGAATCGGAACCGGAAGGGTCCTCCGGTGGTCACAGGGACCCCCATGGAGCTCTTAGATGGTGAACTGGAGCCCTGGGACGGTGAGGAAGACCAGGGGGCCTCGTTGGCGCGCGAACGGGCGCTGGTGGCCTCCCTGATCACCGATATCCGTGTATCTTTGGGGCTGGACCAGGCCGGGGAGTCGCAGGGGACTGCCTACATTTGTGTGTCCGTTAAGCCATCACAGACCCCTAGGGCATATCCTTATGACCAATTTTTTGACCAGCCAGGAATGGCAGTGTCCGCAGAATTCCTTTTCATTGCCCAAACGTTTCTCTGTGCGCTATCCCTTTGAGGACAGTTTTTTGCAGAAGTGGGCACCCCCCGCAGTGGACCCTCCGGTGGCTTGCCTGAATAAGGCGACGACCATAGGGTCTCCCTCTTTTAAGGATCCGGCCGATAGGCGGACGGAGGCGGTATCCAAGGCACTGTTCTTGGTGGCAGGGGCGGCCATGAGGTCAGCTCTGGCGTCGGCCAGGGTGGCGCAGTCACTTACTGAATGTGCGACTGAATTGCACAGTTAGTTGGGCTGCGGATCTTCTCCTGAGGCCTTGCAGCGGACTGACCATCTGATACAGGGTCTCCGGTACCTGTGTGACGCAGCCTTGGACCTGCTCCTCATGCTGTCGAAGATGTCTGTTTTTGCAGTCATTATCAGACGGGTGCTGTGGTTGCAATGCTGGTCGGGTGACCACGCGTCCAAAAAGGGCTTCACAGAGCTTCCCTTTCAGGGTTGTCGGCTTTTTGGGGCGCAATTGGATGAAATCCATTAAGGATTTCACCGGAAGAGTACCTTTCTCCCAGAACCCAGGCGGCGGGACTTCCGCCGTAAGCAGAGTCCCTCATCATTGGGCCAGAAGCGTTTTTTTCGTGCGCCCGGTTCAGCGGGCAAGGGCTCAAGGCCCGGCAAGTCTGCCTCGGGGTCCGGTAAGCGACCCTGGCAGCGCAAGCCCCGAAAAGATGGAGGATAAGTCGTCTTCCGCATGATGGGTTGCCCCCGCCTGACTCTCGGGTGCGGGGACGACTTCTGGGGTTCGCAGACAGGGGGATTGATCGCATTTCCGACCGGTGGGTGCGGGAAGCGTTGTCTTCCGGGTGCAGGATAGAGTTTAGCACTCTACCCCCAGACAAGTTCTTCCCATCGAGCTTGAGGCTCCCGCAGGGGTGTCGAGGAGCTCTCTTAGGGCTGACGCTGTCCGAACAAGGAGTGATTGTGCCTGTACCTCCGTTAGAAAGGTTTCTCGGCTTCTATTCAAACCTTTTTGTGGTGCCCAAAAAGGGTGGGGTCAGGCCAGTGCTGGTTCTGAAAGCGCTAAATCACTTTGTGAAAGCGCGGAAATTCAGGATGGAATCTGTCCGCTCGGTCATGGCCGCCCTTCAACAAGGGGACTTCATGGCATCTCTGGATATCAGGGACGCGTATCTGCATGTTCCCATTTGTCTCCGGCATCAGCTTTGCGCTTTGCGGTAGGAGACCTACATTATCAATTTATGGCATTTTTCTTTTGCTCTGGCCTCAGCTCCTCGGGTCTTCACCAAGCTGTTGGCTCCGGTGCTGGCTCCATTGAGTCAGAGAGGCATTGCTGTGGTGGCATACCTCGACGACCTACTCCTGCGAGCGGAGTCTGCCTCGGCCCTGGAGGAGAATGTTGCTATCATCATGGCCTCGTTGAGAGACTTCGGCTGGCTGATCAACCTCCAGAAGTCGACGTTGACCCCATCCTGACGACTGGAATATCTGGGTCTAATAGTGGACACAGAGCAGGCAAAGGTGTTCTTACCTCCGGCCAAACTGCAGACATTAAAAGCAGCGGTGCGAACTCTGCTGTCACGCCAGTGGTTCTCCTTGCGGTTCTGTATGCGGGTGTTGGGGCTCATGGTCTCGGCCTTCGAGGCCGAACCTGCAGCAAACGATCCTGTTGCGGTGGGACAAGTTTCCGTTGTCCCTGGACCAGCTGATCAGATTGGATCATCAGACCAGGGGGTCGTTGACCTGGTGGCTTCGGGACCCGGCCATGACGTTGGGGAAGTCATTTCTTTCCCTGAATTAGCCAATAGTCACAACGGATGCCAGCCTATCGGGCTGGGGAGGGGCCGTTGGTCAACACAGGAATCTCGCCTCCCGATAAATGTGCTGGAGCTGAGGGCGTTCAGGCTCTGTCTCTCCCATTGGTCGGCAAGGCTGCGCGGCCTCCCGGTTCGGGTTTAGTCGGACAACGCCACGGCGTGAACGTGAACCATCAGGGCGGAACAAGGAGCTTGGCAGCAGCTGTGGAAGCGGCTCACATTCTGAGATGGGCAGAACTTTACGTGCCGGTAATCTCCGCCATTTACATTCCGGGCGTAGACAACTGGCAGGCGGGCTTTCTCAGTCGCCAAACGCTGGATCAGGGGGAATGGCCCCTACATCCAGAGGTGTTCCGCCAGATTTGCCTCAGGTGGGGCACGCCAGATGTGGACCTAATGGCGTCCAGGTTCAATCACAAGGTGCAGACCTTTGTGTGCATGACAAGAGATCAGTTGGCGGCCGCCACGGACGCACTAGTCGCACCTTGGTCCCGGTACAGGCTTCTGTACGCCTTTCCTCCTCTCAAGCTTCTACCACGGCTCCTGCGCAGGATAGAATCAGAGGGAATCCCGGCAATCCTGGTGGCTCCGGATTGGCCTCAGCGCCCTTGGTACGCCGACGTGGTGTGGATGGTAACGGACATTCCCTGGTGGCTCCCGCTTCGCGGAGATCTGCTGTTGTCCTGCACCCTGCTTTACCCTCGCTGGCTTTGACGGCTTGGCTCTCGAGTCCCAGGTGCTGAGGGATAGGGGTGTCTCTGACTCCGTGATCCCTACCATGCTTAGGGCAAGTGTACTTTGCGCAAGATATATCATCGCACCTGGAAGGCTTATATTGCCTGGTGTGAGGCGGGGGTTGGAACCCCCGCTCTTTCTCTATATCCCGGGTGCTGGCTTTCTTGCAGCAAGGCCTGGATAACCGACTTCGAGCACCCTCAAGGGTCAGATTTCGGCTCTGGCAATTCTTTTTCAATGTCTTTTTAGTGACGCATTCTTTGGTATGTATATTTGTACAGGGTGTACGTCATGTGGCTCCTCAGGTACGGTCGCCTTTGGCACCGTGGGATTTAAATTTTAGTACTTTCTGTACTGCAGAAACTGCCATATGAGAAGATCGGGGATATTCCCTTACAAATGCTGTCACAAAAGGTGGCCTTTTCGGTGGCCATTACATCCGCTAGGCGGGTGTCTGAGTTGGCGGCTTTGTCATGTAGGTCTCCCTACTTGGTCCTTCATAATGATAAGGCGGTGCTGCGCCCTTCTCCTTTCGTTCCTACCGAAGGTGGTCTCCACATTAATGAGGACATTGTTCTCCCTTCATTGTGTCCGCACCCGTCACATCCCAAGGAGTTTGCTTTACATTCTTTGGATGTGGTGAGGGCTTTGCAGGTGTATTTGACAGCTACAGCTTCCTTTCGGAAGTCTGATGCTTGTACTGTCGGAAGGGCTGCAAAAGTGTTTGGCGGCCTCGTTGGCTACTGTTTTCCCGTTGGATCAGACAGACGGTGACCCATGCGTATACGGTTCGGGGCCAAGAACCCCCTTTTCCGATCACGGCTCTTTCCACCAGGGCGATTAGCACTTCCTGGGCCTTCAGACACCAAGCCTCGGTGTCTCAGGTGTGCAAGGAGGCTACATGGGCCTCGGTGCACACTTTTGTTAAATTTTACAAAGTTGATGTGGCAGCATTCGCGGATGCTGCTTTTGGCCGCAAAGTTTTGCAGGCGGCGGTATAGGCTTCTGTTGAGGTAGAGGATTCTGTTGGGTACAGTTGTTATTGTTTACCCACCCCTCTTGAATGACACTGCTTTGGGACATCCCCCACTTGTCAATGAGAGGGCTTGCATCTGTCAGTGAACGTAAGAGAAAATTTAGAATTTTTTTGATGTAAAATCCTTTTCTCTGAGTTCACTGACAGAAGCAGCACCCACCCCTCTGTGTTGCGTTTGTACGGCTTGTTACAAACTGATGTGCTATGCAGAGCTGGGGGGTTATATGCTGGAGTGAGGACGGCCCCCTGGGAGGGGTCAGCTTGCCGTTTTTTCTTTTTTGCCTAGTCTACTCCTAGCAGGATGTGCATAAACCCCACTTGTCAATGAGAGGGCTGCGTCTGTCAGTGAACTCAGAGAAAAGGATTTTACGGTAAGTCAAAAAAATCCTATTAGTGAAATGTGAGCACTGTACAGAATTAAGTTTATACCCCTAAGTACACCACTATATCACTTTGGTCTCAGGTTATTGTGTTGAATTTACTTGGACAAACTATAGTTTAAAAGTGGACTCCATCTTTTACAACACGTTAAACCTGTATTTAGGGTGTTCCATGGTGCCAAGCTCTGCCCACATGACCATGCCATTCATTCATAGTGATCTGTGAATGAATGAACTACAAGTCATGTCTTCCAGGGCAACAGATGGACATGTAGAATACAAGTGTTATGATCACCGAACTCGTAGTCCCTTACCACTTCCCCCAGCTCTCCAATAGTAAGCCTAAACATTGGTATGGACAGAGAGCTGGATGAAGAACCTGCAGGATCCTGGCACTGATCGCAGGTACGATGTTTTGCACCCTCTTATGCGTAAATAAAAATGCGTGCCCATTTTTTTTTCTTGCAAAAATATGTGCATTTATTATTACTTTAAAAAGGTGAACTTGACCTTTAAGTAACATTACACTATACTTTTCCTGCAGATGGTTACATAAACCAGCAAGATGTCAGCCATGAAAGCCCTCTGTGACCAGGATGTAATGGATTTTCAAGATTTGTATGGCAAGTGTTACTTTAAAACTAGACTGTTGCAAGTAATTGTTGTGTTCATTTAAAAGTGTGTACATTTTTTGTTCCTTTGCTTTCATCCCGGAGTGCTCAGCAATATATAACCTGTAGAGCAATCATAGTTTTCCCACATAACCACAATTATGTTTGGGTGTGTAGGTGGAAATGGGGGGCTTCAACTGCTTTCTGTTATGTCATGAGATGTGCATGATCCAAACACGGCTAGTTTAGCAGCATTTTTATTGTAGTAACCGAAGTACCTCACATAATGAATTTCAAAGACTAACTCCACCTTTGGGTGGAGTATTTTGGGTGTAACTTATTGCTAAGTATGCCCCCCCCCCCCCCCCATGGTCACCCACAGCCTCTGTCACTTTTAAAATCAGCACCGCTCTGTGACAGCTGCTTTAATTCCTTCACAGAGATCTCTAAATGAATAAACTAGATGTCCCATCTGCCAGCACAGTGGATGTACTTGACGTGTAGTTATCAATGAAACATGAGTGAGGTAATTGGGTCACTCTTAGTCTATAGACCTTTCCTCCAGTTCCCTAACTGAAAGCCAGTATAGGGGTACGAGCAGAGACTGGTGGGCGAGTGATCAGGAGCCTGATATTGCACTCGCAATCCACTGATCATGTGTGCAAGGCTTTGCAGGCTTATGTGGAAAAAAATAATAAATGCACAATTTTCCTGCAAAATATATGCATTTATTTATTTTCTTAACCACTTCAGCCCCGGAAGGATTTCCCATGTTAGGACCAGAGCACTTTTTGCGATTCGGCACTGTGTCGCTTTAACTGACAATTGCACGGTCGTGCGACGTTGTACCCAAATGAAATTTTCGTCCTTTTTTTTTTCCCCCCACAAAATAGAGCTTTCTTTTGGTGGTATTTGATCGCCTCTGCGTCATTTCTGATCACCGCTGTAAATAAAGAAGAGCGACAATTTTGCACAAAAAAAAAACAGTTTTTCTTACTTTTTGCTATAATACAAATCCAAAAAAAAAAAAAAAATTTTTTTTTCATCGGTTTTGGCCAATTTATATTCGTCCTCATATTTTTGGTTAAAAAAAAAACGCAATTGGCGTTTATTGATTGGCTTGCGCAAAAGGGGCCGCATTTACGGATGATTCATTTCTGGGGTTTTTATTTTATTTTATTTTTTTTACTAGTAATAGCGGCGATCTGAGATTTTTAGCGGTACTGCGATATTGGGGCAGACATGTCGGACCATTTTGACACTTTTTTGGGACCATTTATACAGCGATCAGAAATTTAAATATCCACTGATTACTGTATAAATGTCATTGGCAGTGAAGGGGTTAACCTGCAGGGGGAGATCTAGAGGTTAACTGTGTTCTCTAGGCATGTTCTAACTGTGGGAGGACTGGGCTACCATGGGCATAAGAGATCTAACTGATCCCAGTGACAGGGATCAGTAGATCTCCTATGCCCCCAGTAACAGAGCAGGGAACCATCGTGTTTACATTGGCGGTTCCCTGTTCTTTCGCTGTGGCCACTCATCGCGGCTCGCTGGCGGACATATCGGGTCCGCCCGAGCCGCGGTCACATTCCTCAAGAGTACGGCACACGCCCCCCTAGCGGCCACCCACAAATTGCCGCTTATTTACAGCGATTCGTGGGACGCATCCACACTGCCGCCATGAATATACGGTAGGCAGTGTGGAAGTGGTTAAAGGAAAATGTAGCTTTTAAGCTGAATTCTCACTAACTGTGTTAACCCTTTGAGGACTATAAGATTACAGTCATCAATCTAAAAATAATTGTATTTTTTTTCCCTTTAAGAATGTATTTGAACAATAAATAAAACCATTTCCACACATAATTATTTTATTTATTTTTTTTTTTTTTCCAAGTTCGTACACTTCAGTTGCTGTAACTAAGCCATTTCATGAAATAACTGGCAAAAAGCTAGATCCATTTGTTAAGAACTAATATTTTGACTCAAACCAAAAAAAAAAAAGTATTTTAAGTTCTTAATCCTATTATAAAGGCAATTAAAAACATGGGACAAATACTTCCCTTGGTCTTCAAAGGGTTAATACGTTTCTGTTTTTGTTACTAGCTCTGTAAACCAGTCTATCTGGTAAAGGATTTTGGTATCAATGCAGGATTTTACAATTTTTTTTTTAGAAGGTTTTCTTGAATTGGGTTATTGTCCCTGCTTAGCCTTGTATGAGGATTGCAAACAAAATTACTTCTTTTTTTGTTTTTTTTTTGTTTACAGGGTCTCCTGCTAAAAGTGAGGCCAGTTCAGTTGACCTATATGATGGACTGGACACAGTGGGCACAGTCACTGTACCAGGTAATGTATTTATTACTTTTTGTTGGACAAACAAGGTATGAATCAGTATTTCCATGGTTCCCTGCAGAATAACTGTGTTGTAGATTCTAGAGTATTGAAAGTCTTGGCAATAATACCATGTTTTCCAGATCCACTCCTCTTTCCATCTCATGGATGTAGTCAAATGTTCTATTTCATTGATTTCACTTACCACAGTAATCCATTGACCCACTGTCGGGGGGGGGGGGGGTTTGACTTTAACACTTTTGTAACGTACATATTTTTGCAGCGTTTAACAAGTGGATCAGGAGGTATCTCTCTTGTATGTACGCTTGGAGAGTGGGGTCAAATGGAGTGAGCATGTCTCAGGCTAGTCTTCGATCTTTGGCTGTCTTGATTGGTTGGTATGGAATGAAGTCACTCCCTTGCATGTGAAAGACAAATTCCAGATAGCCGCACACCAAATGATGCTTCTTTATTGTGAATAAAAGTCCATGCAGTACAAAATAGGGCAAACTGACTCGTTTCACGCCCCTCTCACAGGCGCTTACTCATAGCTACTAACACAATAGTGCAAAACTATTTTATATACATCAGTATTATACAAAGTGTAACCAATCAAAGTTCAGGGCTCATTAAAAGTAATTAAACAGCAGGCGGTGTAAGGTCCCCTGACGGGCGGGTTCCATGGAGGGATAAATTAGTCAATGAGATGGATGGTCATCCAAGCAATCAGGACACCTGGAAGTTGATTTTTCTTTCCCTCCTGTGGGAAACAGCCCCTCAGAGCAACCAACCTGTCATAATTAAAACAAACAACAAAACAGTAAAAAAAAACAATGTACAAACAACAAGTCAAATCAAGCAAATACATAAATAAACGCACAAATGGAAACTCCACATGGCATAATCAATGACAGATTGAACAAATGACAGAAGCCGCGATAGGAAATGTGTGTATATATGTACACTGATATAACCATAGTATAAAAAAATATAAATAAATAAAAAATAAATAAATAAAAACTCCCTTGCATGTGCTAGAGTGCAGTCACACACATAGCTATTAATATTTTGAAATCCTATGCTTGACAGCTAGATGAATGCTGAAGGCATAAATGAAAAGGGGCTCCACCTCCTAAATTTACTTTGCTCAGGCAGATATGGGCGGCACAGTGGTGTAGTGGATAGCACTCTCGCCTAGCAGCAAAAGGGTTGCAGGTTCAAATCCCAACCACGACACTACCTAACTGGAGTTTGCATGTTCTCCCTTTGCCTTGTGTGGGTTTACTTTGGGTCCTCCGGTTTCCTCCCACATTCCAAAGGCATGCTGGTAGGTTAATTAGATCCTGTCTGAAATTGCTCCTAGTATGTGTATGTATGCATATGAGTTATAGGGACCTTAGATTGTAAGCTCCTTGAGGGTATGGACTGATGTGAATGCACAATGTATATGTAAAGCCTTGCGTAAATTGACGGCGATATATAAGCACCTAAAATAAATAAATATGACACTGTATCTGGATAGCTGGTCCATGATCATATTCAGTCTCCAATTCATATTGAGTCTCCAATTCATATACAAGTGATGTTACACTGTAAAGGAGATCAAAAGCAAACTTCTCTTGCTAAATTGCATTGTTGTCGTTTTTTATTTTTGTGCATTCTGGTATCGTCAATAAGAAAACGGTTCTCCTGCTTGATCCCCCTACAATTATTACATCTTAACCAAACTGCATTTTATATGTTATATCATAGATGCCTTGAATGTATCAAAAAGGCTATCTAATTTTCTTGCAGATGAAACCACTAAGCCATCCAGTCCTTCAAGAGACTGCTTGGACCTATATGAGGAAATAATTGCAGAAGAAGGAACTGCTAAGGAAGCATCATTTAGTAATGTATGTAGTAAATCTAAAAGCAACCATGTTTAATTGTAAAGTAATCGTGAAGTTGTAAATTTGGTGCCAGTGCTTGCAGACTTCTGACCATTGTTGTAAACCGCTGCTAGTACCCCAGATATGCTATGGAATGAACAATTTGAAAGTGTGTGGCAGTTGCCCGAGCATCCTGGCAATCATCTGCTGTGGGTAATGAGTTGGAGTGTTCACATCTGTTCCATTCCTGGAAGTAGCAAGCTTTTCATCAGGGAAGCAGTGGCACATGGAGACAGATCCCTGAAGGTAGAAGCGGGAATCTTATGGTGCCTGCTATACAGCTTTACCAGTACTTTGCTTTATGCTCTGCACATGATTGTATTAAGGGGTATAGATAATTTTAAAGGATGAGTTCACATTTAGGAGCATGTTAAACCGATATTTAGGGTGTCATATGCTCCTATGCATCCCCTGCCAGCGCCTCTTGCTGTGACAGTGGGCAGGAGATCTTCTCCCTGCACCTGCTGTCACTTTTTGAAAACAGCGCAGCTGGGCAGGTTCTGCCCACACAGCCATGTCATTTATTCACAGATACCTTTGAATGAAAAAGCTAAAAAGTACCATCTGCCACAATCGCAGGCGGACTTATAATTTGAATGGATTACAAGTGAGCTGCTCAGCATACTCTTAGTTCATTCAATCTTTCCCTAGCTTTGTAACTGAAAGCTTGTTACGGGGATAGGGGCACAAAGCTAGAGGAAGCTGCAGAAGCTTGGCATTGCACCCATGATCTGCTGATCGTGGATTAAATGCTCGGCAGACTCCAGTTATTAACCATAAACAGCACATATATGCATATACAAGTCATGATATTAACAATCCCGGGTATTGTGATGCTATAGAGCTTTAGACCTTCCCTCATATAAAGTAATTTAAAAGATTAACTGGTTCCCGACCGCGCGCCGTTTTTTCACGGCGGCAGTCTGGCAGCTCTGCGCGAATCGCCGTAAATAGGCGGCGATCGCGTGCACAGCTAGATGGCGCGCGCCCTCCAGCGCGGTCGCGGCGGTCCCATTCGTTGCCGGACCGTTCAGTCAACATGAATAGACCAATGGATTTTGGTCTATTCATGTTGATCGTCCAGCGAATGGGATTTCTTCCCCTACCTGTGAAATGTAAACACAGGTAGGGGAAGTGATGTCATCTCCCCTCTCTGCTTTCTTTTCCGTTGCAGAGAGGAGAGAGGACATCTAAAAACGTGAGTTGCACAAACCGCACACTGACACCAGGTCACATAGGCACATTTAACCCTTTGATCGCCCCCTGATCACCCCCCAGTTAACCCCTTCACTCCCTGTCACCCCCTGTCACAGTGTCATATAGTGCAACGATCAGATTTTTACCTATCGCTGTACTTGCGACCCTTGTGACGCTAAATCAGTGTTAGGGTAGATAGTACTAGGCCTAGTTAGGTGTAAATACCCCCCCTTGCCCCCCCCAATAAAGGTTTTAACCCCTTGATTGTCACCTGTGATCATCGTATAAGTGTCACGGGTGACGCTAGCTAGCTAGATAGTTTTTTTTTTTTCCCCCCATCTGATTACCCGCCGTATATTATTTTATATACCTTTTATAGGTTTTAACCCCCGATCGCCCGATGGTGAGCCCAGTTAGGTTTTAGCGTGCGTTAGGGTCAGCGTAAATACCAGGCAGGGCCAGTTAGCGAAGTACTCTGACACGCACTCACACATTAGGTAGGTGCTAGATATTATTGTAATATCTGATCAGATCAATATCTGCGATCTGATCAGATCTATATTAGCGTCCCCCTTAGATTTAGTGTTCTAAAAAACGCAGTGTTAGCGGGATCAGCCCAGATAACTGCTAACACCTGCGTTTAGCCTCTCTGCCCAGCCCACCCAAGTGCAGGATCAATAGATCGCTGTCACTTACAAACCACATATCTGCAGCCTTCGCAGAGATCACGCCCGATCCCTGTGAATTCTGACAGTGAATTTGGTAGCGACTTGACACAGGCTCTGACAACCAGGTGCATTTTTTTTGCCTGTGAGTCTCACTTGTGTACCTAATAAATTCAGAGGCCATGTCTAATCCGAGGTACACTAGTGAAGAGGCCTACGCGATTGTGAGTATGACAGATGAGAACGATGTCAGATTCAGACTCACCAATCGAGTTGATATTCGACAGCGGCTCCATGACAGATAGTTCGGACAATTGGGTGGTCCCTGCTAAGGTCAAGCGTACCAGATCCCGTTTAGCTGGCGCTGAGGTGCATGAACCGCAGGGCTCTCGTATGGAGCAGAGACCCAGTACTAGCGCTGCTACCCTTTCTGGTGAGCTGGCAAGCACCAGCGGCCTAGTACATCCTGGTCATACAACCAGCACTGCAGTATCACTTGGTGACGTGGCGAGTCCCATAAGTGCAGTTCAAGCTGGTGTGGCTAGCACGAGTAATGCCACGCAGCCACGAAGACGAAGAACACAGGCCCGCAGAGCCCATAGTGCCCTTCCTCATGCAAACCCTGATTGGCAACCCACCACTGATACAGCGCCCGTACTTCCCCCATTCACTGCCCAACCCGAAATTCAGGTGAATACAGTTGATTTTAGGGCCATTGATTTTTTTTTCGCTGTATTTCACTGAAGATCTCTATAGATCTATTGTGGACCAAAGCAATTTATACGCTGGTCAATTCCCGTGATACCCGAGACGCCCGGACACAAGAAGCAGAAGCACCGACGCACCGTAATGAGCACGATCGGTGTGGTCGAACTTGACGTGAATACCCTGAGCGGTGCAGTGGTTCACTATGACGTCACGACCAACATACTGGTCCTACATGATCCGGCGACCACGAACGGTCGAGTGGTCTTTCCCATCGTCGCGATCATGACCCAGAGACGAGGTATGCTCTCGGGACGCCAAGTACGTGGAGTCGCGGTCGATTTGCCCTAGACCATGCGAACTGGAATCGTCCCTGGTGGGTTAACAGGCTTGATAGACAG
>BLSH010392495.1:92085-102697 GCA_018402905.1 Glandirana rugosa
TCCTGCGCTTTGTGGTGGGAGATCTGATTTACCAATTCGTGACACTTCCTTTCGGTCTGGCCTCGGGTCTTCACCAAACTGGTGGCTCCGGTGATGGCGCTATTGAGGCAGAGAGGCATTACGGTGGTAGCATGCCTCGACGACCTGCTCCTGAGAGCGGAGTCTGCTTCGGCTCTGGAGGAGAATGTGGCTTTCACCGTGGCCTCTTTGAAAGACTTTGGCTGGCTGATCAATCTGCAGAAGTCGACATTGACTCCATCCTTTCACCTGGAATTCCTGGGTCTGATTCTGGACACAGAGCAGGCGAAGGTATTCTTTCCTCCGGCCAAGTTGCTGACACTGCAAGCGGCAGTGCGAACTCTGCTGGCACGCCGGTAGTCCTCCTTACGATTCTGTATGCGCATGTTGGGGCTCATGGTTTCAGCCTTCGAGGTGGTACCTTGCGCCCAGTCACACTCGGCTCCTTCAGCGAGCGATTCTGTCATGGTGGGACCAGCTGAACAGATTGGATCATCAGACCAGAGGATCGTTGGCCTGCTGGCTTCGGGCCCTGGCTCTAATGTTGGGGAAGTCATTTCTCCCCCTGAATTGGTCCTGGGGCAGCTGTCTGCTCAGGGCCGCTGGTCGGTGCAGGAGTCCCGTCTTCCGATCAATGTGCTGGAGTTGTGGGCGATCAGGCTCTGCCTCTCCCGCTGGACGGTGAGGTTGCGCGGTGTCCCGGTTCGGGTCCAGTCGGACAACACCACGGCTGTGGCGTACGTGAACCATCAGGGCGGAAAAAGGAGCTCGGCAGCGGCTGCGGAAGCGCCTCTCATTCTGCGATGGGCAGAACTTCACGTGCCAGCAATCTCCGCCATTTACATCCCGGGCGTAGAGAATTGGTAGGCGGATTTTCTCAGGCGCCAGACTCTGGATCAGGGGGAATGATCCTTACATCTAGAAGTGTTCCCCCAGATTTGCCACAAGGGGGGTTCGCCAAACGTGGGCTTCATGGCGTCTCGGTTCAATCACAAGGTGTATTCCTTTTGTGTGCAGGACAAGAGACCCTCTGGCGGCCGCCACGGACGCGCTGGTAGCGCCTTGGAGTCGGTATCGCTCCTGTATGCTTTTCCTCCCATCACGCTTCTAGCGCAGCTACTGCGCAGGGTAGAAGCGGAGGGGATTCCGACAATCATGGTAGCTCCGGATTGGCCTCGGCACCCTTGGTAGGCCGACGTGGGGCAAATGGTGGCAGATCTTCCCTGGCGTCTCAGCTGCGCAAAGATCTGCTGTCTCAGGGACCCATCTTGCACCCTGCCTTACCCTCGCTGGCTTCGACGGCTTGGCTATTGAGTCCCAGGTGTTGAGGGATAGGGGTATCGCTGACTTTGTGATCCCACCATGCTTAAAGCGCACAAGTGTTCTTCACGCAAGATTTATCATCGCACCTGGAAGGCCTATATTGCCTGGGGTGAGGCGGGGGGTTGGAACCCTCACTCTTACGTTGTGTCCGGGGTCCTGGCTTTTTTTGCAGCAGGGCCTGGATAAAATATTGGCATTGAGTACTCTCAAGGGTCAGATTTCAGCTTTGGCGATTCTATTTCAACGGCCTTTGGCGTCACATTCCTTGATACGTACATTTGTACAGGGTGTATGCCATGTGGCTCCTCAGATACGGTCACCTATGGCGCCGTGGGATTTGAATTTGGTGCTTTCTGTACTGCAGAAACTGCCATATGAGAAGAACAGGGATATTCCCTTACAATTTCTGTCGCAGAAAGTGGCATTCTTGGTGGCCATTACATCCGCTAGGCGGGTGTCTGAGTTGGCAGCGTTGTCCTGCAAGTCTCCTTACCTAGTCCTTCATAGGGACAAGGCGGTCTTGCGCCCTTCTCCTTCGTTTTTACCGAAGGTGGTCTCTTCTTTCCACATTAATGAAGATATTGTTCTTCCTTCATTATGTCCGCACCCGTCGCATCCCAAGGAATTTGAGTTACATTCCTTGGATGTCGTAAGGGCTTTGCGGGTGTTGGTGATTACAGCTTCTTTGCGGAAGTCTAATGCGATGTTTGTGCTGACGGATGGCCCGCGCAAAGGGTTGGCGGCCTCGTCGGCTAATATTTCCTGTTGGATCAGACAGACCGTGTCCCATGCGTATACTGTTTGGGGCGAAGTACCCCCTTTTCCTGTCATGGCTCATTCCACCAGGGCAGTTAGCACTTCCTGGGTTTTCAGACACCAAGCTTCGGTGTCACAGGTGTGCAAGGCGGCTACTTGGGCCTCGGTGCACACGTTTACTAAGTTTTACAAAGTGCATATTTCAGCATCCGCGGATGCTGCTTTTGGCCCCAAGGTTTGGCAGGCGGCGGTGTAGGCGCGGCTGGCGCCTCCTGAGAGCTATCTGTTGGGTACAGTTGTTGTTTACCCACCCGTCTTGACTGACATGGGACATCCCCACTTGTCAATGAAGGGCTGCATTTGTCAGTGAACGTAGGAGAAAAAGGGATTTTATTAAAACTTACCGTAAAATCCTTTTCTCTGAGTTCACTGACAGACGCAGCACCCACCCCTCTGTGTTGCGTTTGTACGGCTTGTTATGAACTGATATGCTATGCAGAGCAGGGGGGTTATATGGGATAGAGAGGACGGCCCCCTGGGAGGGGTCAGCTTGCTTTCTTTCTATTTGCCTAGTCAACTCCTGGTAGGATGTGCATATAACCCCACTTGTCAATGAAGGGCTGCATCTGTCAGTGAACTCAGAGAAAAGGATTTTACGGTAAGTTTTAATAAAATCCCTTTTTTTTCATAAAATTCTGAAAACCGGTAATTTTTTTTCCTTCACTGAAGTGCGCTGATGAGGTGGCTCTGATAGGCTGCACTGATGGGCACTGATAGGCTGCGCTGATGGGCACTGATAGGCTGCACTAATAAGGCTGCACTAATGGGCACTGATTGGTGACACTGAAGGGCGGCACTGATTGGTGACACTGAAGGGCACAAATAGGTGGCACTGATAAGCGACACTAATAGGTGCCACTGGTGGGCACTAGTAGGTGGCGCAGATAGGCAGCACTGATCAGTGGCACTGATGATGCGGCACTGGTGGGCAAAGGTAGGTGGCACTGGTGGGTAATGATAGGTGGCACTGGCAGGGGGCACAGACAGCCATTCGCGGCACTCTGTGCGAGGGACCGATGTCCCTCTGACAGAAACCTGTGATCGGCTTGGAAAAAAATACCGATCTTCTGTTTACATCACGTGATTAGCTGTCATGCGGGACCACCCCCTTACGCTGATCTGTGATCTGCCGACTCTCATGCACTCTGTGGTCAGAGAGCGCGCTGCACACGATCCGCAGGGACGCGCTGACCGCGCATGCTCGGGAGGATGCACATGGACGCCCTTCCGGCAATCCAGGTTGGCACTGTAGCCGTCTTTCGGCTATAGCACAGACGTGAAGTGGTTAATACAGCAGATAAAAGCCTTTAGAATTTTCCTTATATAACAATCCTTGCTGTGTCACTTTACTGCATGTTCCACACTCCTCAATCTGCATATAACGATCTCCAGCTGGATAGCTCAGATAGATCATGCAAAATAACAAGGGTATGCAATAATGCTTTATCATTTTAAAAGCTTTTATTTAAAAAACTTTGTGCCAAATAAACACTCACATTTACATCCTAATACACAGGCATTTAGCGTATTACAGTGGCCGGATGGATGCTTGCCGCCAGTCCTGCAGTACAGACAGATAGAAACCCCGTCAGTGCCTCGTAAAATATCCTGAATCTCTTGTAAACAGTGGCCAGATGGTTACTTGCCGCCAGTCCTACAGTACTGACCGATAGAAACCTCATCCGTGCCTCGTACAATATCCTAAACCTCTCGTAATCCTAACTAATCACTTGATTCTCCTTTGTTCTGCCATGCTCCCTTGGGTACTAAGAAGCCTACTAAGTCCAAGAAGACTTTCCCCATTCAGGAACAAATGGAGTGGGGCAATTTGGGTTAGCCCTGAAAAAAGGTTCACCTTTTCAAGAATCATTGCTGAAGTGTATCCAGTGAAGAATAGTGGTTCACTAAAAAGTGGTGAGTTCCAGTAGTAGACCATGCCAACTCGGTCTTAATCATACATCTTACTGTGCCTGTAGAAGATCTCCCTTCAGTTCTGCTGACAGAAAATTTGGAGACACCTTTAAAAGATATTGGCTAATTGGACTAGGGCAGTGGTGTCAAACTCAATTTCGTTGCGGGCCACATCAGCATTATGGTTGCCCTCAAAGGGCCGGTTGTATCTGTAAGACTATGTGAAAATATCCATTCTTTATCATATGAAATAATTGTCTCTGCATTTGATCACTACTGGTTTTAGTTTTTGGAGACTGCTAAGATAGGCATGTTTTTTGCCATGGTGTTCTGTCTGAGCAGTGTCCAATAAAGTTTCTTGTAGATGATACCAGCAGTGTTAGACCCGCCTTTTCAACTGTCCACGAATTGTATCATTCTCATAATAATTCTAAGCAAATGCCTTACTTCAGATGCCATGATTTCCAACCCCCCCACCACCATCAGAAGTCGAGTCCTCCACCCTCCCTTACATTACAGTGCACCCCCTCTTACTTTATGCTGCTGCCTGGAAGAAGCTGGGGGCGAAGCTAGAATGCAGAAAGGCAGGGTCTGGAGGAGGGCTGGAGTCTGCTGCCAAAGTCTGCTGAATGCTGAGACCAAAGAGGCAGAGATGAAGAGGTGCTGCAGCTGCACAGAGAAACATAGGATCTGGCAATTAGTTTTATGACCGCTCAAATTTTAAGATCAAAGTGGCCTCCCTCAGTGAGATTCTCTGATGGTTCTGAGACTCATGGTAGCCTCATTTGTGGCTGTATCCTTCACCAATTCTATTCAAAGCCTCTCCAACACAACATCTTGTTGGCCTAAAACAAGCACTCCTCCTCTTGACCGCCTTATACTCGTCTCCAGCCAAGCAAGGAATTCCCTAATTTGGTGGATTTCCAACCCAGACTTGACAAAAAAAAAAGTTGTTTCTGCCACACTATGACAGGAAGCCAGGAAAGTCTATGGGTTGTGTCTAGGATGGGAGATATATTTGTACCAGATTTATGTTGTTCACTGATTGCTTTTGTGTTTGGGCTGTATAGTGAGCCTGTTTGGGCTCAATGAGGGTTAACAAGCTCAGCTGTAACAGATAAAGTACTCAGGGCTCTAAAAAACTCCCAGGTTGCTTCAACAAGGGGCTCCACCCTGGAACCAGATCTCTGTGCATGACAGACTGGGTAGCCACAATACCTATGAATGGTCAGATCAAGTCTGGGTGACTAAAAGCCTCAGTTTTTCTCTGTGACTGCCAAGTGTCTGGGCAGTAGTAGGCTGTGCATACCAAGTAGTCAGGTTCCTGTGTCTTTGTTGTTAGGCGCCAAAAGTGGCAAGGGTTTATTTTCTATTTTATTTTACCTGTTTTGATGCCTGCACTTTTTAACCAAAGACGTGTAAATAAACCACAGTTTTTTGCTTTCACAAAGCTCCTGCTGTCTGTCCATGCCTACTTCACTGTGCTGTGACCCATCCAGGGGGTCCCGCACACACCGCTACTGAGCTAATCCCTTACACACAACCATGGAGGGTGATAACCGATAGCCTTATAGGTTGTAGTGGAGTATTCCACTGTTCCACAGTTCAGGGAACATGGTAACCCGGGGAAGCCAAACTCCTTATCAATGACCTGAAGTTAAATAGCTTGTAAAGTCACATAACACAATTACTTGTATCATCTCTGGTTTTCAAGATATAAGATTTTTAATTATAATCCTAAATACCTTTTTTCACAGCTCCGCTGTGCAGTCACATGATCTCCCTCTGTTCTCCTTTCTCAATCTAAGAACAGCAGTGGGAGGGGCTGAGATTTCCCAGTGATGTCAGCCAACAGAGGAAGATAATGTGACCACACAGTGGAGGTATTTAGGATTATTATTTAAAAAAAATGACATACTGCAGTGAATATCTTGCTAAAACAGAGAAGATACAAGTAATTGTGTTATGTAATGAATGCATTGGATTAGAGGCAGGAGGAGAGTGGAGGGGCTTGGAGTAGATTGGCTCTGTTGACTGACTGGAGCTGACAGGCAACAAGGGAAGGGGCGAGAAAGAGACACTTAGAACACTGCGGATGAAGGCGGCATGTAAACTGACCACGGTATCAGGGCTCAGCAGCCATGGTTACCGTGGTCAGCACACAGAGGGGGGCACAAGAACTGGCCGGAACAACCAGGTATTTTAGATTTTAAAAAACGGGCAAATTACAATGCAACAGCACTATGCTACTGATCATGCTTTAAAGGAACAGAAGCATTTTTATTTTATTTTTTTAGGGTAACAGCCACTTTGAGTATGATGAAGCTAGCTCTGAATCGCTGGGTCCCATTCCTCAGGGTCACCCGATCAGAATATGCCACAGCTGTGACCTATATCCTGTTCGAGTTGATATATTTGTCTTTCTACGCTGCAAATTCTGTCTCGACTGCTGCACAAAATAGAGTAAAAGAATCCTTTGATTCTCGTTTCTCCAAACTGACCCAGGAGAACCTGGTACAGACCAGATTCCTAGACTCTTCAAAACAGACCAGACCTTTTTTTCAGAACCCCCTAATCAACTCTGCTTCTCAGTCACTGGCTTTAACAGTATGGCTGAGGGTCTTGAGGGACATGGGCATCTCTGAATCTGTTTTTCCCACATTGCTCAAAACCAGAAAAGCCACTTCCATAAAAAATTACTATCGTATCTGGAAATCCTTCTTTGCCTGATGTGAACACAGGCATTTCAATACCAGAGATTTTTTGTGCCTCCACATTCTGGCCTTCTCACAATCAGGACATGAGCAGAATTTGACCCTAACTACTTTTAGGGGACAGATTCCAGCTTTGTCCATTTTGTTACAAAAACCCCTGGTTTCATTCTACCTTGTAAACACTTTTATGCAATATGTTTCTACCCCCCCCCCCCCATCATTCCCCTATGCTTCCTTGGGGTCTTAATTTAGTTCTCCCTGCTCTGCAGAAACCATCCTTTGAACATCAGAGAACTGTTTGCATGATCAGATGTGTCTTGGAGCTAGCAGCTCTCTCTTGTACTGAGCCATTCCCAATCCTTCACAAAGACAAAGTAGTCTTGCGCCCAAGATCTGGCCTTCTACCTAACTTCCACCTTAACAAAGACATAGGCCTTACCTTTTTGTGCCATGCTTCTAAGCACTCCAAAGATATTGCTGTTCATTGTCTGGACCACTAGCAGATGTAGAAGTCATCTAAATGCTACATCTATAAGAAAGATGGATTCTTTTTGTCTGATCATTAGGGCCACACAAAAGACATCCTGCCTCAAAATTCACTGTTGAAAGAAAGTGGTATGATTTTAGGAGGGTCCATTTACCTAGAGCGCCCTATATCCTAAGTTCAAAGTCTGGTGCAGGATGAAAACTTGATAAAGGCAGGCAGATGTCTTGAGGTGCATGTCAGTAGCACTCTGATAGAGAAGCAGACTCTGGTAGAAATATGGAACAGAAAGAAGGTGATTCTAAGTGCAATAAAACAAGACTTTAATTAGCCAAAAGTGTAAGTGTTTTAACTGCATTTTGACTAATAAGGTCTTGTTTTATTGCACTTAGAAGCGCCTTCTTTCTGTTCCAAAATTCACTATTGTCAGGTAGAGAAGACAACTCTTCTCAAGAGGTTGCATTCTAAAAACAGGATACCTCCAGCACTCTTAGGTGCTCACTCTTCCAGATCGGTGGGTATTTCCTGGGCATTCCACCATCAAGCCTCTGTTCCTCAGCTTTGCAAGGCCACCACCTGGACTTCAGTTTATACCTTATCCAAGTTCTACCAACTTCAAACTTGTGTGGATGCAGCTTTCATCTGCAACGTTCCTGCAGCAGCATTCTTGAATTGGGTCATTTGACACTTGTTATTGTTAGGCCTGTTGGCACAGTTCTGTTAACCTTGTTATTACCCATATTTATTCATTTTGTGGGGACATTTCTGTCAATATCCACAGCCTGGGTCCTGTACTGTACAATTAAGATGAGGGTAATTTTGGCTCACCTGTAAATTCAATACCTTCGAGTACAGAACACCATCCCCTCAGTTCCTGTGTTACTCTGCATTGCTCCTATAAAAAAAACACTGGATTAACAGAGTGGGGTTGGGTCTTAAGAGTTTGCCCAGGGGGCTGTATTCAGTAAAGCTTTGCCAGTGTTCAGTCACCTTAAGGATGATCCATTTGCCTATAACCCAGGATATATGAATATCCATCCTAAGTCCTATGCTGTACTCCAAAATGTGAAATTTATAAGCAAGTAAAATTCATATTTTTTACTTTGATTGCACTTTATAAAAACATACCAAACAGTGGCTCACTTCCATTCACAAGGTTTATCAGCTAATTTGTTTGACAGATATAAAAACAAAACGGCAAGCACTAGAACTATTTCTTAACTATAAATGAATTTCTGGAATATCAGGGGTATCCACTCTCCTCTTAAATGTACTAGGATTTTTATGTGCCTTACCAAATTTAACCCAGCTGTGTTTTGTTTTCAAGAGACTCTATTGACTGTAGATACTGTGGGTAATTTGAGATATTTCTGGGTGGGGAAGGCTTATCATTCAACGTATACCTCCTACTCCCGGGCGGTTAGTGTTTTGGTGCATGGTGCTCTGGACTTCCAGGAGTATGACAGAAAAATTGACTCTGAAGGTTGATTTATTTTCATCCATTGTCATTTTGGCACTTTGCAATGCATATTGGTTTGTGTATATATCCCCGCACCCTTAACAGCAGCGGTGCTACTGCTTTTAATTTCATACCTGAATGGAAAGCCAGATGTACCATTGCTCATAATGGGTGACTTCAACTATTGCTTGAACCTTTCCTTGGATAGACATCCAGCTCCTCAGTCTCCAGGGGTACTCCTTTGGCGAGGTTGTTGCAAGAGTTTGGCTCGGTGGATATCTGGCAACTCCATAATCCTAATGTTAAACAATTTTCTGTTACGTTCATTGACAGACGCAGCCTCTATTCATGACACGTGGGGTTATGTACCTTTTACTAGAAGTAGACTAGGCAGAACGAAAGTTCAGAAAGCAAAGCTGGCCCCTCCCAGGGGGACATCCTTACTCAGCACATAACCTCTCAGCCCTGCATAGCATATCAGTTTTCTTCTGCCTAGTGCAAGGAGGTCGACCTGGTTCCCTGCTGGGAACTGCAGTTCCCCTAAAGTTTTTTCTTTTCTGCTTTTTGCGCAAGCCTTCTGATGAAGACTGCAATCAAGTAGCCGGCTGGGGACCACGCGGATACTCCTAGGTCCTGCCATCTCCCCAGCACGGCCGATGGATGCGAGCCACCCTTAGCGCTGGCGGGGTCTGCAGCATCCTGCCCGTCCCGTGCGGGCGGCCGGTGGTTTAAACGCCCCACCTGCGCACCCAGCGTCGCTTGGCCGGCAGCATCCCTCCACATCTGGGGGGAGGAAGGTCTGCACTGGGTGGCTACCCGCTGCAGCCGTCTGGATGGGTGAGTGACTGCCCCCTGGTGGTGGGGGGGCGACTAGCGGTGCCCGTTACGGTGGGGGGTGCACTGGTCACTAACCTTCTCTCCCCCCCTCGCGTCCACCCGCCCGCCTGATGCCCTGGCCGCTCGCCTGCTGGTGCCGTGAGCGGCATGGGCTGCTCCATTTGCCATGCGGTCCGCCGCCATTTTGACGGCGGCGGCCGCCATTTTCCAGGAGTCGTGGTCGCAGCCATTTTGGAAGAGTTTTGGCCTCTAGTGGCTGTGGCGGCCATTTTTGGTTAGTCTCCCTGTATGGGACTTTACATGTGCTTTTGGCGCCATTCCTTCCGGGAACGCAGCGGCAGCAGCATCAACAGCAGCGGCACAGCACACGGTGGCATTGGCAGACAGTGGTGTCCTCTTTTTGAAGCATAGTGGCACAGGGTTCCCCAGGTATTGCTGGCTTTCTCCCTGGGGTGCAGGAGCGGTGGTGCTGAGTCCTACTGGGCAGTCCTGAGGCTTTGCAGGGGGTGGCACTGTGGGGGTAATGGCTGGTAGGCCTCACAAGTGTCCTGGCGGTGGCTCAATGGCGGCTGAACCGACAGTTGCTTCTCCGGAGGGATCCGCAGAAACACAGGCCGCGCTGGGACCTCTGGTTCCCCTAGATCAATTAACCTCCATCTTGGAGGAGTTTTTCGCCCGGGGGGAATCGGACCGGTGTAGGGGGGCCCCACGCGCGGCTCCGGGGGACCAGGAGGAGGGGTAGGCTCCCGAGGTCGAGAGGCAGACTCTCGAGGTGCCCCCAGGGACACTGGGGTCTCGGGGGAAGGCCAAGGCTCAGGAGGAGTCTCCTAACGCCCCCTCCCCCTGTGAAAAACCCCGGGGGGATGTGGCCAGGCTAAGGGGGGCCCGCTTTTTGAGGAGGTTCTACCTCCAATTAACTAGATCCCCTTGGTCTCCAGGGTCGCGCCGGACACAAAGACGCCTAGGGAGGCCTCTTCGTTGACAGCCAAGTCGGCGGTAACTCGGTGGCGGTCCTGTGAACACTCCGGATGGTCGGTAATGGGGGTGTCA
>BLSH010392495.1:212967-226577 GCA_018402905.1 Glandirana rugosa
AGTCACTGTGGATAGTCACGGCGGATAGTCACGGCGGATAGTCACGGTGGATAGTCACGGGTATTCATACCGTATAATCACAGAGGTGTAGTCACGGTGGATTAGTCACGGGTATTCACGGCGGGGTGGTCACGGTGGAGTAGTCACGTCAGATAGTCACGGGTAGTCACGTCGGAGTAGTCACTTTCTCTTTTTAATGAATAAATGTTTTAAATGACTGTCTTTGATTCTTTTTGAAAAAAAAGGTTTTAAAAGCCAGAAAAAAATTCATTTTTTATTTTTTGCACTGGTGGGGCGGCACTTATGGGCACTGATTAGGTGGCACTGATGTGGAGACACTAATATGCCATACTTATGGGCACTGATAGGTGGCACTGATAGGCGGCACTGATAGGCGGCACTGATAGGTGTCACTGATAGGTGTCACTGATAGGCGGCACTGAAAGCCAGCACTGACTGGCATCACTAATGGGCACTGATTGCTGGCACTGGTTGCTGGCACTGGTGGGCACTGAATGCTGGCGCTTTATTGTAATCACAGCACTGATGATCAGTGCCCTGATAACCAGTCTTGCTGTCCCCTGCGAGGAGATGCCGCTGATCTGCTCTCCTCGCCACACACACTGTCAGTGTGAGGCGATGAGAGCCGATTACCGGCACTTCTGTGTTTACATGTGACCGGCTGTGATTGGACACAGCCGATCACATGGTTAAAGACATGCGTCAGGGATCTCATTACAGAGATCGGGGCCGCGCCGTGTCCTAGCAACATGGCGCGGTCACGGCCGTTTGAGTGCGCCTTCATATGATGTCCACCCATAATGAGCCACGGGGTGTGGGCCAGGTTTCTGCCCGCCAGAAACTTCTCAAGTGGGACCCATACTTTAGCCGACACGTTATGATGCCAGTCCAGGATTCGTTGGAGTGCAATCGCTTCGTAGTACCTGCGAACGACTGATACCCCCATCCCTCCCACTTCGGGCGTTGTAGAACATGGAGGGCTAAGCGGGGGCTCCTTCCCCCCAAATAAATCGGATGAACAGGCTTTGAGGGTCAAGAAGAAGATCCGGGGCAACACAATTGGCACCATTTGCAAATGGAAGAGAATGCGGGGCAGCACATTCATCTTCAGGACACTGACTCGGCCCATCCAGGAGATTGTGCCCCGACTCCACTGTTCCAGGTCGGTTCGGATCAGATTTGGTAGTGGGGCATAATTAAGTTGGTACAATTGGGAGCACTGGGGTGGGAGTCTGATACCCAGGTATTTTATGGAGAATGTGCACCAGGCAAAAGAGTATGACGCCTGAAGCTGTGTACGTAGGGCCTCTGGGACTCTCAGGGGCAGGATCTCTGACTTGGAATAGTTAATTTTAAAATTCGCTATCTGGTTAAATCGCTGAAGCTCTGCCATAAGGCTCGGGAGGGACGCTAAGAGATATAGAACAGGACGTCGCCCACGTATGCGGATAACTTGTGTTCTGTCGGCCCGACCGTAGGGCCTCTGATGTCAGTATTAAGGCTGTTAAGGAATGGTTCGAGGGTAAGGGCAAAAAGTAGGGGAGACAGGGGGCACCCCTGTCGTGTTCCATTGTGAATGGGAAAGGGGTCCGATAATACTCCGTTCACCCTCGCCGCCGGGGCGCTGTACAAGGAGGAGATCCATGCTAACATGTTAGGACCCAGCCCAGCCAAGACCGCTCGCAGATAAACCCAGTCCACCCTGTCAAACGCCTTTTCGGCGTCGGTAGACAGCAAGCAAAAGACAGGGAGACTGGGTAACCCATTGTTCCGCCCAATGTATGAGCTGAAGTGCCCTGTTAGAATTGTCCCTTGCCTCTCTGCCAGTTATAAACCCCGTCTGATACGGATGTATCAGTATGGGCATTATTGGTTTTATGCGGTTGGCTAAAATTTTTGCTAATATTTTTATGTTCAAATTCAGGAGGGAAATCGGTCTATAGCTTCTAGGCGCAATGGGGTCCCTTCCCTCCTTGGGGATTAGCGCTTCTTTGGGCACAGCTGTCCCAGCGGCCAGGGAATTGAAGTACGCGCAAAGGGGGCCCGCAAGTTGCGACTTGAATTTGGTGTAATATGAATTAGAGAACCCGTCCGGGCCTGGGCTTTTCCCCTTGGGCAGGTCCGGTAAGTGGTAGAGCTGGGCGTAATAGTCCCTAAACGTCTGCGCTATTTTTGAGGAGTGAACCTGCGACGCTCCGGTAGTGGAGTTAATTTTATGAACATGTCCCCGTGCCCTTTGCCGTCGCCAGGAACCTTCCACATTTGTTTCCGTATTCGTAGAACTGGTGCGCGACGTGTCTCCGTTTGGCCCTGATCTGCCCATCCAGCATGTCTGCCAAGTTCTGTTTAAGAGTTTGGAGCTGCGACGTCAACTCCGGTGTGATACTGCGTTTATGCATAAGTTCGGTCGTGCGGATTTTGGTCAATAGGTCCCCATCATGAGCCCTTCTCAACCTGTGCCCTTGATAAATCAGTTCCCCTCGGATCACTGCCTTATGTCCCTCCCATACCGACCCCATGCTCACTTCGTGTGTGTTGTTCTCCGCAAAATATTGGGAGATCCTTTTGGACACTCGTTGGAAAGCAACCATGTCGTCTAGGATATTGTCATTCACGCACTAAGTCCAGGGCCTTGTGGTTGGGGGGGCAATTTGGAGAGTGACAGTCACCGATGCATGGTCCGAGATTGTCATCATGTCGATTGACGCGGTCAGGAGAGAATCCAATGAGTATTGGTCCATTAACATGAGGTCTATCTGCGTGCATACTTTATGGACTGACGAGAAATAACTGTATTCCCTGCCGGTGGGGTGCAGCAGTCTCCAGCAGTCCACCAAGTGGTGTAACTGCAGGGATTTCCTAAAGTGTTTTAGAAAGGCAAAGGAGTGGGTCGAATGTCCCGTGGACGTGTCTACCTACGGGTCTGGGCTCACATTAAAGTCTCCCCCCATTATCATAAAAAGCCAGTTGTCCGCTATTAGGGGCGTACACAGCTGCAAGGGTATATTTGCGGTCAAAAATTGTGCCCTTGAGGAACACATACCTGCCATTAAGATCTACCTGGTGATCAGTGGGCACGAAGGGGCAATGTTTATGGATGGCTATAGCGAAGTGGCTCAAGAACCATTGGCTAAATAAATGAGTGGGCAAGCGAGGGGCCGAGTCAGTGCCAAAGTGCCTCCTGCAAAAAAAGAATGTGTGCCCCCAGACGTTTCGCCTCAACCCAAAACTTACTGCACTTCGTCGGCGAGCTCAGTCCTCTCACATTGTACGAGACGATCTTCAGGGATGCCATGGCGATGGTAGATGGTAGGGACTGCCCCTGAACTGGCGGACATTGAAGGGAGACCCACAGCACGGTTCGAATGATTTGCATGGAGTACTAAGGAGGAACAGAAAGCATAAAAACCAGGAATATGATGCTCAACATCAACACAAGGAAAACATTAAACATTGGCAATATAAAACGGGTTTCATACCCGCAAGGCACTGGTAGGCGTCCTAGGTGCGCCAACCGGGGCCCCCACCCCCCCATCCGGGGGAGGAGAGTGGGCACCTGCGTGGCACACCATCCCTAAATGGGATCATTACTCTGAGGAGTGTACCTAATGAGGGGAAGTGGAAAGGCACCCAGAACGAGTCTGGGGGGACCCGTCACAGTTAGTGATATCGGGCAGCTGCCCGATAATAGTCTGCATTTATGTACTGCAGCGTGTGCTCAGGAGATGGGTGGGGGGGAAGGCCCCCTTCACTATGCCAAGTGGCAGTGGACAAACAGCAGCTCCACAGTTCAGGATGGTCCCCGAGCAGGGGAGGGTACGCCTGCCAAGTTCTGCAGGGACTGGTCCCCTCGTGCGCCGTCTGTGACGGGCCTGTCGCCACCCTTGAGGTCGGGGTGGTAAGGGTATTTCTGGGGAGAGTCTCCAGTCCGGAATATCCATAGCCGGCAGGCCCAGGTCCTTTAGAAAGCGGAGTAAAATCTCTGGTGCGTAGGCATTATTGCTGACCGTCTTTAGTGACCGAGAGTTGGAACGGGAATCCCCACCTGTAGATCAATTTGGCATCTTGCAGCGCTTCCAGCAGGGGCTTAAGCGCCCTACGCTGCTTTAACGTGCGTCTGGACAGATCCGGGTAAAGGGATAATTTGGCTCCATCAAAGTCCACATTGCGTGTGCCTCTGACTTTGTACATTATATACTCCTTGACAGAGCACTTGTGCAACTTGCAAATAATGTCTCTTGGTTTGTCAGGGTCCTCCGAGGGTGGTCGGAGCGCTCTGTGAGCGCGATTGATCTCGATGTGTGCCGGGGCCTCGCGGCCTAGTATATGTTTGAAAAGACCTTGTAAAGTGGGGACTATGTCCCTGGATCTCATGGCTTCTGGAAGGCCCCCAATGTGGATATTGACCCTAAGGCTCCTGTTCTCATAATCGTCCACCTGGTCCAGTAAGGAGTCGATTCTGCGGTATTGGGCCCTGCATCAGTCTGTCAGTGCGTGTATGGTGGAGGCAGTGTCTTCCCTTTGTGTTTCAAGGGCCTCAACTCTCCCTCCTATGTGTGCTGTGTCAGCCTGTAAGGCCTCTATATCTTGCCGGAAGGCCTTCTCCATGCGGGAGGCAAACAGTTCTAAGTCCGCCTTGGTGGGGAGGGAGAGGAGGTAAGCCCGTAGGCTCCTATCTGTCAGCACGTCCCCCAGCTCGGTGCCGCTCGCCCTGCTGTCCATGTCGGATGGTGGAGATGGATGTGGGAGAGTCAGGGAAGGCAGAGCTGGGGAAGGGATCGGGGATGCCGCCGGAGCAGCGTGCTCAACCGCCGCCATTTTGGTCGCCACCTTGGGATTGTTCTGCGTGCCTCCATGACAGAGATCCCGATCGGGTCCTGGGGGTCCGCGGTGGTTGCGGAGAGGTCCGTCGCCTTCCCGGCATACTTGGAGAGCTGTCTGTCGTGTGTGCCGTCGTTGTGGCCGCTTGTTTCAGCGCGGGTCCCCGGAGCTCAGCCGAGATGCGTCCTCACCCTAGCATGCCTAAGCCACTTCCCCCTCCCTCCGTCTTTTGACGGTGGGTGGGGCGGCAAGTGGTTAATCATCATGACTGTTTTATGTTTATTCATGTAGCCCTGATTAGAGTGATGTTGGAAGGGACATTGAACCCAAAATATTTTGGCTGTTTTTATTTGTCGTCTTTACCAACAATTTAACATATCTTGGACTCTAATCCATTTTTGGTTTGGCATTTCTTTCTTTTGTTCTAGGGTTAGGTGAAATTTCCCAGATAAGTCTTCTCCTATCTGTGAATATGAACTCTTTTTTTTTTTGCATGTTCTATTTTTATTATTATAAATCATTTAAAAGAAACAAAAAGGTCTGTTACACACATTTGATCAAATATTCCACAAGACTTTTCACCTGCTGTTCTCTCTTTGGGGTTGTTATGTTCAGAATCTCCAATTTAGCTATATTGATTTTAAAATTTGACATCTTTCCATAACAGTCCAATTCCTCCAGGACAATTGGCAATGTTAGCCTTGGGTTAGAGATGTAGAATAGTATCTCCCACTCTCACACCCCTAATATCTGCATTTTTTGGAATCGCAGCTAGCAGGGGTTACAAGGCTATCGCACACAGCTTTGGAGATTGTGGGAATCCTTGCCTAGTACCATTAAATAATTCAAAGGGAAGGGATAGACTTCCGTTTACTTTAATCTTTGCAATTGGATTGTGATAGAATGAAGTAATCCATCGCATCATCTTACTGCCTATGCCTAAATGTCTCAAAGTTTCAAACATGAAGCCCCAGTCTACCCTGTCGAAGGCCTTCTTGGCATCTACCAACAGAAGTACGACTGGGGCCTCCCTTTCTTTTGCTTTGTGTATCAAAAATAATGACTTAAGGGGGGGCGTGGCCAAGATGGAGACCTGAGCGGACGTCTTTCTTGGGAGCTCCGCTGTTCTTCTGAATCCTTTTAGCTAATTCCAGCTCAATCCGTTTGGGAGAGATATCAAAAGGAGCTGCATGCCCAGTAAAGCACACAGGGCAGGACGTGGATGGGGTAAGGAACTTCACTTCCCCCCGCTGCCACCCGACGGACCTCTGAATTGTGCAAACGGCGTGGTCACACGAGCCAGGGCCTGCTCCAATATGGCATCCCAGATGGAGCAAGGAGAACCGGCTCCTCCGACACAGCCCGGCCTGGCGGATGTTCTGGCGGCTATAGGGCTGTGCCAGGCCTCGCTTACCACCCTGACGACCAAAGTGGAAGCTGTCCAGCTGGATGTGGGCCTGATCCGGCAGGACATGGACAAGATCAGATCGCGGCTGTCCGAGGCGGAACGTCGGGTGGGATGGGTGGAAGACGTGGTGGCGGATCATACTGTAGGCCTCCGCACTTTACAGACTAAGGTGCGGGCCCTTGAGTACAAAGCCAAGGACGCAGAAAACCGAAATAGAAGGAATAATTTGCGCATAGTAGGCCTGGCAGAAGGGGTGGAGGGGCAGAACCCTATGGACTTTGTGGAGAAGTTTCTGCATGACCTGCTGCCGGGGGCTCAGTTCTCCCCCTTCTATGCCGTGGAGAGGGCTCATCGTATCCCTCCAAAGCCAGGACCGGTGGGATCACCTCCTCGCACATTTATTCTCAAATTCCTTAATTTCTGGGACAGGGATGAGGTTTTGCGTGCCGCCAGAGTACAAGGTGAGCTGACATACCAAAATAATAAGCTGTTAATTTTCCCTGACTACTCAATCGAAACGCAAAAGCTGAGGCGCTCCTTTGACCAGGTTAAAGCTGCCCTGCGTGCCAGAGGTATTCGTTACAGTGTCCTGTTCCCTGCTCGGTTGAGGGTACAGGATGGTGAGACTGTCCGGTTTTTCACCTCTCCTGCTGACGCTTCTACATGGATGGACTCCCTACCACCACACTGTTGAGGGCCAGCCTGGGGGGAGACGTGCCTGCCTGCTGGCTGTTAGTTCTATCCCTTTCTACAATGCACCTGTTGTGCTTGATCTGGCCTCACAATCATACTGCCACACAAGAAACCTTGGATTATACAAGTTTTGTGCCCCTAGCTATGGCTAGGTGAACCTTCTCCTTTTTCTCTTTCTCCTTTTTGTTTTATTTTCTTTTTATATCCTTTCTTGTTTTCTCTTTTTCCTTTTTGAATTTTTGGACCAAAAGAACCAAAACAAAAGAAAAAAACCCAAAGAGGAAGACGACCCCTTTCCACACCAGACCACAATCCAGTCACATTTGTCACCACATTCTCCAAGGAATTCAATAGGATCACAGGCATTGTTTCTAAATATCTTCCAGTCCTATATGCAGATGAACAACTTGCACAGGTCTTGTCACGGGGCTGCAGATTCTCCAGTCTTCGATCCCAAACACTGGGAAACTTTCTTTCCCCGAGTCTCTTTTGCTCTGTAGGGAGTCGCAAGACATGGTTGCATGTCCAAGGGTCTTACGTGTGCGGACAAAATACCTGCAGGTTTTGTAAAATGCACAGTCACAAACATAGATCCGTCACATCTTGCTCCACTGGAAGGGAATTATTGATTCATGATTATATCAATTGTGGATCTAGTGATGTGGTCTATGTTATTGAATGTATGCTGTGCAGATTGCAATATGTTGGCTGCACCACACGACCCCTCCGCACACATATCAGTGAACATTTTCATGGATCCAGTTATACCAGTGACAAGGGATTATCTAACGTGTCCAAACACTTTAAACATGCACACAATGGAAACATGAGCTCCTTTACCTTTTCAGGTTTTGAACATGTAAAGCTATCCATGAGAGGTGGTGACACCCACCGGAAACTCCTTGAAAGAGAGGTGTGGTGGATCTTTCACCTCCACACGAGGTTTCCGATGGGCATGAACCACAAATATGATGTAGACTGCTTTCTCAAATAAACGCCTTGTACGTAATATTTTTCTCCCAGTGACTGTATCTATGAAATATGTTTTTGACCGGGGGTTAATGTGGTTTGCTTGCCCTCATGAGTTTAATATTGTGGCTTTTCTGTTGTCTCGGCTTTATTGAACGATATACCTATTCCTTTACATATAGCATGCCGACACAACAGAAGCACCATGTTGTCACTGGGACAGGAAGGAAGGGGAAATCTCTCTAACGTTGTCACCGGGACATCAAGTGAGAGCTAACCTCTGCATTGTCACTGTGGCAGGAAATGAGGGGTTATCTCTCTAATGTTGTCACCATGGCAGGAAGTGAGGGTAAATCTCTCTAACATTGCCACCCAGACGGGAAGTGAGGAACCCCTGCCCCCGAGAGTAACGGTCCTCTGTAGGGTCTCCCACATACTCAGCTTCCAGGATACCTGTGCGTTCCTCTAGCTTCCGTAGCGACTCAGTTGTCTCCCTCTGTATGTGCGAGATTTTAGAGATAAATTCCCCCAGCACCCATGCTTTAAATGAGTCCCACGCCACAGGCTGTGGCGAGAAGTCCCCATTGGCCAGGTTAAAACTCTCTAACATTGTCACCCAGATGGGAAGTGAGGGAAAATCTCTCTAATGCTGTCATTGTGACGGGTGGGGAGGGGAATCTCCCCAACGTTTTCACCATGACAGTTAGTGAGGGAACATCTCTTTGACATTGTCACTATGACAGGAAGTAGGGGATAATCCCGCCTTTGTTGTCACCATGGCAGGAAGTGAGTGTACATCTCTCTAATGTTGTCACCGTGGCAGGAAGTGAGAGTATATCCCCCCAATGTTGTCACTACGGCAGGAAGTGAGAGTATATCCCTCCAATGTTGTCACCATGACAGGAAGTGAGTGGAAACCTCTTAAATGGGGCCCCAGATCAAATGAGAGGACAGTTGATGTTTGATTGTAATTCAGCTGATAATATAAATCTTTCTCTCCAAATGTTTATGTTTAACTGAAGGTTCTGTGGACGCACATTTCCATGCCTGCGCTTCTTGAGTCTCCTGTCCTTATCATCTTGCTGTATTTCTGCTCTCTCAAGCCAAGGACTTGTGTGCCTATTTTCCATGTTTTATTGCCTGTACTGTTTTTAATTCACTACATAAGTGGATGAACTGCCCATCTGTTCACTTCATCAACATCTTTAATTATCTGTTATAGATCAGCTGTCACTTCCCCACTGCTGGTCTGATGGAGTGAACTCGATGAGCGGGGTTTCTCCACTTCACTTTTCCCTATATATGTCATGATTTTTAGTGTCATTGTTAGCTGTGACCAAGGCGGCTTGTCCCGCCGAAACGCGTCTGCTGTTCCTGTATCATCTCTGCACTTATTAATAAATGTACTGCATTGGAGTTTTGGAGTGCCGACCTTCTGTACATATTCATGAATTTTTGGACCGAATAGGGTTTTTGTTTGCAGGGGAGGGGGGATGGGAAGATGTTCTTGTTTTTCAATTGCTTGAGTTGCTTTGTTCATTTCTCAGAGGTGCATTTAAATATGCTGTGGTCACCTGGGCCATGGCCTGTGTGGCTGTAATGTTACAGATTGGGGTGCTGACTCACCGGGCACGTGCTATCCTCCCATTCTCATTTGACCTCCGCCATGGCTCAGTGTGATATTATCTCCTGGAATGTCCGGGGCCTAAATTCAGCAGTTAAACGATCCTTAGTATTCAAGTTTCTCCAACAACATAACCCTCAAATTTGCATATTGCAGGAGACTCATTTACAGGGGGCCAGGGTTGCTAGCCTTAGGAGGGGGGTCAGTATCCTCATAAGGAAATCGTTGCCTATACGGGTTGTTGATATCCTCACGGATCCAGAGGGTAGGTATATTATTCTGCATATCTGTATTTATGATAAGAATGTTGTACTGGTGGGGCTGTACCTCCCTCCTCCGGCTTCGGTGCAGCTCCTACACAGTATAATGAAACAAGTTGTACAATATGACACTAATTTGGTGTTCCTGCTGGGTGATTTTAATATCGTCCCTAACGCGGCTATGGATCGGCTATGCCCTGGTAATCGAGACTTTCCGGACCTCCGCACTTGGGCTGACTCATTTGCCCTGACGGATGTCTGGAGACATCTCCATCCTGGTGAAAGGGAGTTCACCTGCCATTCAGCCACATTCAAATCCCTATGTAGAATAGATTTGGTTTATGCATCTACATTTGCCCTGCGGATGGTTCAAGGGGTTTCGGTGCTTTCCAGGGGAATATCGGACCATGCCCCCCTCTGCCTTTCCCTTTCCATGGTTGAGCCGCCAGGATCCAAACTGTGGCGCCTCTCTCAATTCTGGGCGCGGGATGAGAGGGTGCAGGGGACGATGGAGGCTTCCATGGGACACTACTGGGCAGCCAATGGGGACTTCTCGCCACAGCCTGTGGCGTGGGACTCATTTAAAGCATGGGTGCTGGGGAAATTTATCTCTAAAATCTCGCACATACAGAGGGAGACAACTGAGTCGCTACGGAAGCTAGAGGAACGCACAGGTATCCTGGAAGCTGAGTATGTGGGAGACCCTACAGAGGACCGTTACTCTCGGTGGCAGGGGTCACTACGTGACCTCGCTACTCACAGACTGACTCAGACCACGACTGCCCTTCTTTACTCGACCCAAAGGGTGTTTGAATACGGGGGGAAAAATGGGAAGCTACTTACCTGGTTGGCAAAGGGGGACACTCCAATGACCCAAATTGGCTGTATTAGGTCTGCCGATGGGCAGATGCTTACATCTCCCAGGGGTATTAACACGCGGTTTTATGAATTCTTCCAATCTATTTACTCCACTAGAGTTGATTATCAGCCATCCGCCTTATCTGATTTTTTAGCCACGATACAATTCCCTGGACTGTCTAGAGAGGCATAAAGGAGGCTGGAGGGTAATATCACCCTTGAAGAAATCCAGGAGGCGGTGAAGGGGTTGAAGGGAGGGAAGGCACCTGGGGCTGATGGCCTCCCTTCAGAATTTTATCTATCCTTTTGTGAACCACTTGCACCCCGGCTGGTTGCTCTCCTCTCTGAGTTTGGAAAGTTGGAAACGCTACCTGACTCTGTCAGAGGCCATCATAGTGTTAGTCCCTAAACCTGGAAAAGACCTATTGGAGTGTGCCGCATATAGGCCTATCTCCCTGTTAAATGTGGATGCCAAGATCTTTGCTAAGGTCTTGGCCACTCGACTTTCTGGAGTCATAGAGGAGCTAATAGATCCCGATCAGACGGGGTTCATGCCGGGCAAGGGAACAGATATCAACATACGCCGTCTCCACCGTAACTTAGCTGCCCCACATGATAATGTCGGATCTAGAGTCATTGCCTCTCTTGATGCAGAGAAGGCATTTGATTCGGTTGAGTGGGAATATCTATGGGAGGTGCTGCGCCGGTTTGGATTTGGCCCAAACTTTCTACAGGGCCTGCGGCTGCTCTACAGCTCTCCCACAGCGCGCATACGCACAAATAATTGGTTATCGCCTCAGTTCCGCTTATCGCGTGGTACGCGCCAGGGATGCCCCCTCTCCCCTAGTCTCTTTGCTTTGGCGCTGGAGCCACTAGCCATCGCTATCCGTAGTGCTTCAGAGGTTAGGGGACTAAAGGTGGGAAAATTGGAGGAAAAAATATCATTGTACGCCGATGATGTGCTACTTTATTTAAATGATGCAGGGCCCTCCCTCCAGGCTGCCTTGCAGATTTTTAATATGTTTGGTGTTTTTTCGGGGATCCAAATAAACTGGTCCAAGTCTGTGTTATTCCCTATTGACGATGGCACGGTGGCCACAGCGGCCCCCTCGCCATTGCGCTGGGTGGAAGAGTTCCGCTATTTAGGTGTCATAATCGCTAGGAAAGCGTCGGGATATCTGGGAAAAAACCTGTCACCCCTCCTTGTAGATTTGCGAGTGCGATGCCTATCCTGGTCTAGGCTTCCCCTAAACCTTCTGGGATGGATAAACCTTATCAAGATGCTGATTCTCCCAAAATTTAACTATATGTTTAGGAACTGTCCCATATGGATTCCTGCTTCCTTCTTTAAAGAGGTGCAAAAACTCATCAACTCATTTATTTGGAATGGCGGGGTGCCCCGTATGGCACAGTCTACCATGTGGCTCCTGTCTTCTATGGGAGGACTGGCCCTCCCTAATTTTCATGTCTATTGGTGGGCAGCGATGTTAGTCACGGTCCAATGGTGGTATGTAGGCTCTAGGGCCAATGCTGCAACGTTCAATGGTCCCCGGCCCAACCACTATGGGGGAACCCTCAGTTGCCTGATTTGAAATCTAATCCTGACCCGCAGGTATGGGCTAGATATGGCATTACTACATTGGGAGATATTCTCATGCAGGGCATTCTGTCTCCTTTTTCTGAATTAACTGCTACCTATGGTTTGCCCCGTTGGATGCAGTTTAGGTACGTGCAGCTTAGCCACGCCATGCGGGCTCAGTTCCCCCGAATGCTGACCTTACAGGAGGACCCGATTGAGGCCCTGCTGTCGCCAGTTGATCTAAACAAACCATTATCAACGTTATATAATGCCCTATTGAGTAAGGACTCCCCTAGACTGCATAAGCTGTGGGAAATGTGGCGAGAGGACATACCAAACTTAGATAAAGAGTAATGGGAGGGTTGTTTGGAATTAGGGCCCAAGTTGGTTATCTCTTCAGGGGACAAGCTTATTCAAGTTAAGATTATACATAGACTGCACTATACACCTCAAAAACTGCACTGTATCTTCCCTGACAGAGACCCTGGCTGCCCGCGATGCAAAGTGCAGATAGGTACCGTGATGCATATGTTATGGGACTGTCCAGTTGTAAGTCAATAATGGGGAAAAATATTTGAGGAGGTCAACTCTAGACTGCAGATATCCATTCCAAAGACACCAGAACTTGCACTGTTAGGGGTGCATGAGGATGAGCAACGCTCTTATCACACTAAACTTCTTATATCCTACCTTATGTTTTATGCTAAAAAAGCCAGTCTTCTGGCTTGGACCTCTCCCTCTGCCCTGACCTTATCCTCCTGGAAAGCACTGGTGGCAGCAGCATATAGGATAACGTATTTGGACAGAGGCTGCGCATGGAAGTACGACAAGGTGTGGGCTCCGTGGCTTGACTCCTAAGGGGACTGGGTGGGAGAATGTCTGTCTACATTGCAAAGTTGTAATAGACATGTACTATTACTGATCTACTGTTGATATGACACAGGGAGATATATACCTGCCTATTGAGCCTGGACAAATGCGGAAGAAAATGTATTTGCTGCTATGGCTGCTTTGAGGGATTAAATTGTCTATTGTATATATTTTTATCTCCTGTACTGTTTATGATATCTTGTTGGGCATGCTGTCATTACTGTGCAAACAATCAATAAAGCACCTCTGATTGTTAAAAAAAAAGAATAATGACTTAAGGCAATTGACCCTCCCCTCCCGTCCTGTCACAAATCCTACTTGATCATTATGGATCCATCTTGGCAATAATGATCTCAGCCTTTCTGCTATTATTTTGGCAAAGATCTTTACATCTGTGTTTAACAGTGATATTGGTCTATAACTCGTAGGGGCAAAATAAGGGTTATATAGGCCAGCAGTGACTCCTCCCGCATATTCACACCCTCTCCAAGCGCGTTTAGATATTCG
>BLSH010392495.1:267530-287323 GCA_018402905.1 Glandirana rugosa
AGTCACAAGCGATTACACGTTGTTGTTTACAGTTCGTTTGGTCGATAGGTCGAATTTGTTAATTCACTGTGTTCCACCTGTACGGTTGTACGTCGGACGTTACGACAAGAATTTTGTGAACTGGGAGACAACCTTTGAGAGTTATAAAACCGTCTTCCCCTGGGTTATTCCACAGCTGTTGCTCAGTTGGATTGCTTCTGCCCAGACACTTTCTATTGTTTCAGAATTAGCAGAGCCTTCAGGTCTCCTCTCTGGATTGCGCACTTCTCCAAACTGTTGTATAATTGTTCGCACAAGAAGGACAGCTGATGCCAAGTCAATATCTTTGGCTTGTAACATGTTAGAGAGCGTTTGTGTCCTTTTTAGTATGTTCTCAAAAAAACAAGTGCCAGAATGAAGCCAAAATCAATGAACTGGTGAATGGATTTGGCCTCAACTGCTCTCTCAGTATGGTCCCCTTCTGCCAAAATATTGAGAGTTTCCAACAGAGGGTCAAGTGTTTTAAGAACAGCATTGCAGGCTGCATGTTGGCATGTCCACCTTGTGTCACTTAATTGTTTAAGCTGGATAGCTGGTTTGCTTGACATTTGTTGTTGCACATTAGCGAACACTGAACAACATAAATACTGCAAAACACATACAGCTTTTCGAGTTTCACAAAAAAATTCATTTGCTGCCTGTACATTCTTCACGGTGTCCACAATGACCAGGTTGAGGCGGTGACTCGTGCAATGAATGTAAAGTGCACAAGGCACCTCCTTTTTAATGCGTGCTTGCCCGCCACTAAGCCGGCCACTCATTACAGAGGCTTCATCATAGCCTTGTCCAACACAAATATTTTTATCAATGCCTAGAGATGCTAGGACCTGGAATATGTATCCTGTTAGAGATTCAGCATCAAGGCTATCTGCTCGGTAGAATTATAAGAACCGTTCATGTACCATCTGATTGTGAAAAGATTGGACTACGACAGACAGTTCTGATTTACTTAGATCCTTAGTTTCATCTGCAATGATGGAAAAGGGACTTCCCTTAATGCTCTGTGTGATGCCTTCTCTAACAAGAGCAGCCATAATTGACAGTAGTTCATTTTGGATAGATGGATGTAGATATTTTGCATTCCTAGGTCCTGTCATTTTTTTCTTACAATACTGTCTTTCTCTGCAATTAAATAGAGAATTTCACGTAAATTTCCATGGTTGACCTGATCTGGGCTGTACCGATGCTCTCGCTGGGCAATTTTAGTCTTGGCTGTTAGCAACAAAACCTGGGCAATTGTTTTTATGTAATGTCTATTTTCATTGACCTCTCGTGTGTGAGCTTTACAAAGATCTTTCATGATCGATGTATCCTGGCTTACACTTTTTTTTAAATACTCCCATCTGACATAAAAATCCTTGTGTGAAGCAGACTTCTCATGCCTAAAGTACTCCTTTACCAGTTTCGAGTGCATTTTTCCAGTTTTTGTACCCTATGTAGAGTTGAGCGAACCTGAACTGTAAAGTTCGGGTCCGTACCGAACTCTGGGGTTCGGGTATTTGATCACGCATGTTGAATAGCTGCAGGGCAGCCAATCAACAAGCGTTTCACTGGTTTGCCCTTAGAAGCCATCACAGCCATGCCTACTAATGGCATGGCTGTGATTGGTCAGTGCATCATGTGACCCAGACTCTTTATAAGCTGGAGTCACTTAGTGCTGCATGTCACATGCTCTCTGGCTAGTGTAGGGAGAGGATGCTGCCGGCGCTGTGAGGGACAGATTGCAGATGCAATAACATCTCTACTGTGGACTAGGTAGAGATTACTACTACTACTACTGCTTTTAGGGACAGATTGCAGATCTAATAACATCTCATCCTGCATTACAGAACGATCTGACTGGACTAGGTAGAGTCTACTGCTTAGAGGGACAGATTGTTGTTCTAAAATCATCTTCTAGTTCTATAGGGTCATGTTCCTGCTGTTGCTGTAAGGGACAGATTATTGTTCTAAAATCATCGCCTACTCCTATAGGGTCAGGTTCCTGCTGTTGCTGTAAGGGACAGATTATTGTTCTAAAATCATTTTACTTCCTTTTGCAGCCCTCTAGCACTTTCTAGGACTTTTTTACAGTCATTTTTGTGCCGAAAAGTTTGGGTCCCTATTGACTTCAATGGGGTTCGGGGTAAAGTTCGGGTCAAGTTCGGTACCGGACCCAAACTTTTTTGCGAAGTTCGGCCAAACCCACCGAACCCAAACATCCAGGTGTTCCCTCAACTCTAACCCTATGTTGACAAACTGTACTTTTTTTACATGCCCATGGAGATATTTTGATGTTGAAAAAAATCGACACGGGAAACAGTATGCTGCATCCTGGGACACAGAATATTCCAACCATTCAAACTATTGAAACCACTGTGGGCGGAATGACCTCAAGTGCGCTCCCATTAGTTTCTGTGGGTATTTGTCTAGTGCATGCTGTCTTGGCCCTTGCACTAGCACACTGGCTGATATCATCTGGTCCTTGTACCTTTTTTTTTCCACTATAGCAGATGTTTGTGCACTCTGTGGCTGTTCAGCTTCACTGAATTGCTCTTCAGAAGCACTGTGTTGGATATTGCTTTGTGAGAAGGTGCTTGCATCTTCAATCTGCAATGAAGGTTCATCATCATCATCATCTGATATTAATTCAGCAGTGTCATATTCAACTTCATCCTTGTCAAGCTCTTCACATTCCTCAATGGAGGAAGACGAGCCAGGCTGACTTTTTTCTTGTTGCTGCTCTTTTGAAATATCAGACTTCTGGACCTTAACGTTTACCACTGAATAAAATGAATGAATGTCCATTTTGGAGTTCGATAGGAAATTTAATCTGCAAAATAAAAATGCATGTTGTTCTTATGGAACACTTAAGAAACAGCATTATCACTCACCTTAATAAATCTCAGTATAGCCATAAAACAAATATGTATATCATGCAAATGAGAAATAAATGCACGCACATTATATATCCTGACAACGGCTATCAAATGCATACAATTACATATAAAAGAGAGCGTAGTCCCAATCCCACATTTGAAACATTCCACTAATCGGATTCCTCCCCCCCTCAGGTGTCAGTGTGCCACATTTGTGACCTTTCGGGAGGGAGGGAGGAGGAGCCGGGCTCCCTCCTCCTCGGTCCTCCCTTCCTGCTCGGCTACTGGCCACCAGGCCAATAGCAGTGCGCAGCATAGCCTCTCGCTGCCCACGCATGTGCAGTAGGGCTCCCGGCGTGAAGCCGTAATGTTACACCGCCGGGTTCCCTTACCCACAAAGGGCATAAAATGCATAAACATGAATTATTCCCACCAATGGCCATCAAATGCAAACATAAAATATTCCTGACAATGGCTTAAACTTTGATGTCCATTGTCAGGAATATTTCATGTTTATGCGTTTGCCCATTCTCAGGAATATTCCATGTTTATGCATTTGATGATCATATTCCTGAGAATGGGCAAACGCATCAACATGAAATATTAGAGAAAATTGTGCATCAAACTTTGATGCCCATTGTCAGGAATATTTTGTGTTTATGCGTTTGATCATCAAACACATAAACAGGGAAAATTCCTGAAAATGGGCAAATACATAAACATAAAATATTCCTGAGAATGGGCAAAACGCATACACATGAAATATTCCTGACTTTTCAAACTATTCCAAACTTTGATGTCCATTCTCAGGCATATTTCATGTTTATGCATTTGATGGTCAAACGCATAAACATTAAATATTCCTGAGAATGACCAAACGCACAAACATGAAATATTCCCGAAATGGCAATCTCGGACCACTCCCCTGTCTTGGTGTACATCAGTGATTCATCCCTTTCTACTGACACTTGGATTTGGCGCTTCCCCGCAAATCTTGCCCACGATAACGAGCTGAAGCTCAAGCTGGACAAAATATGGGAAGACTACTCAGCAAACAATGCCCAACACTTCCAAGACAACCCCAATCTCTTCTGGGACACAGGAAAGGCGGTTCTCAGAGGTGCAATCATTTCGCACTCCGCCCATGTCAAAAAACGTATCCAGCAAGGATAAACCAAAGCCAGTGAGTCTCTCAGGGATGCCCAAACCCGGCTCTCCAGTAGCAACACGCGGGACCATAGGGAGGAATGGCGTAGGGCAAAACACGAGTTTGATACCTGGGCAAGAGAACAAGAAAACATGTACAAATCTTTAAATGATTTAAAGTACTATAAATTTGGCAATAAGCCAGGGAAATTATTAGCGGCTCTTTGTAAAGGTCCTCACACTCCCACCCACATAGCCTCACTCAAATCCAAAGAAGGCACGCTGGTAACATCTCCCACAGATGTAAATGGGGTCCTCAAGAAATTTTATTCAACTCTCTACGGACATGATCCTATTGATGAGGAGGAAGCCCTGTCTTTCCTAGATGGGATCCAAATGCCTATCATTCAGGAACCTCAGTTAACCCAACTAAACGCCCCAATTACAATACAGGACATCTATCAAGCTATTAATACCATGGGAACTGGCAAAGCCCCCGATCCAGATGGCTACACAGCTGAATTCTATAAGCTTCACAAGGACACAATAGCCCCCACATTACACTGAGTCTTTCAACATATATTAACAGGCAACAAATACATTCAATCAGGCTACCAGGCTCACATCAAATTGATACCAAAAAAGGGCAAAGACCCGACAGACCCTGCGTCATATCGCCCGATCTCCTTGCTAAACATAGACACCAAAATCTTATCCAAAATCATTGCCAACAGACTTGCAAAAATAATGCCAGACCTCATCCACCCTGCCCAATCAGGCTTTTTTCAGGGCAGGACGGCGGCCTCCAACATCAGGAAGGTCATGGTTGTACTGGAGCAAGCCAGGACCAGTTCCGATGGGGAGCCTGCTATAATCACGCTAGATGCAGAAAAAGCGTTCGACAATGTGAACTTTAAATGGCTGGAGCTGGTCCTGCGCAAATTCGGCTTTGAGGGATCCTTCCTGCACCTGATTAAACAAATGTATTCAGCGCCTACTGCAAGTATAGTTGCCGCTGGAATACTCTCCAGCCCTTTCAAGATTCATAAAGGCACACGCCAAGGGTGCCCCCTCTCCCCTCTCTTGTTTAATCTGGCGATCGAGCCTCTCTCCCGATATCTGACATTCCACTCCAAAATCCACGGCGTCCAACTAGGGTCTCACACGATACGCTCCGCACTATTTGCGGACGACATTCTTATCTTTTCGTCTGATCCAGACAAAGATCTACCACATATTAAAGAGATATTTACCACTTTCAAAACATGCTCTGGTCTGAGGATTAATTTCTTAAAAAGCAAAATTCTCCCGCTGTTCCACTCCCGCCCCCCCAGCTGGGTTGCCACATCACCTTTCCCCTTTCCCCATAGCTCGCCATCATATAACCTACCTGGGCATTAAAATAGGTAGGACCCCTTTGTCCATTTACCAATTAAACTTTACCCCGACAATCAATAAAATTATAGCGGAATTGGACAACTGGTCCAACCTCCCTCTCTCTGTATTTGGGAGGTGCCATTTGTACAAAATGTCCAGCTTCCCTAAACTCCTATACCCCTTACAAACGATCCCCTTACTACTGAGACATGTCGATATCACCAAACTCAATACAGCACTCTCACGATTTATCTGGAAAGGCAAGAAGTCTAGAATTGCTTTACAAAAGCTAACTCTCCCCAAACATTGTGGTGGTTTAAACCTCCCCAACACCAGATTATACAACATATCCTGTCTATTGAGAGTGGGGCTGGATTGGGTGAGAGGAACGTCCAGGTATTCCAACTATGATTTGGAATCGCAACTGGTCTCACCCTCCAAGCTCGAAACAATAATTCAATGCAAAATGACAACTTTACCACTCTCCATAAGGAATAACCTCCTACTCAAGGACACCATTCTGGCATGGAGGGAGGCATGCAAACTCTTGGGAGTATTTCTAAACATATGCAGATTGCGGGTCACCCTCTTTTCCCGCAAGCCCATCATTTCCCAATAACGACCTGGGCTGTGCATGGGCTATCCAAATTCTACCAACTGTTTGACCCAGTGTCAGGCTCACCAATGCCAACGGACTTAATCTGCAGCAAATTTGAACTCCCCCCACCATTTTCTACCACTTCACCAAGCAATATGCTTTGTGACCAGTCTATGCCCAGCAAAGTCAATGAGATTTAAGAACTCAATCTTGGACATCCTACTAGACCGGAGCTGTCATACAATATCGGAGATCTACAAATCCTTCTCGACACTGCCCAAGACAATCTCCAAAAGTTTGTCCCCCAAGTCTTGGAATACAGATCTTCAATCCGAGGATGCTTTTTCCTACATTCTGCAAGGCTACAATACTACGTGTGCCCACATCCGCAATGGGTTCTGGAGAGAGCAACAGTTCAAATTACTTCATAGGGCATATATACCCTGCCTAAAGCACAAATATGCATCTCAGGAGGTCCTATGCCCCCTATGCAGGACACCAAAACCCCAGCTACTCCATAAGCTTTGGACATGCAAGCAGACTCAATCATTCTGGCAGGAGCTGGAACTTTTCGTTGCATCTGTTACAGGTCTTCCACCTCATGGGAACAAATATTCCCTGCTTTTTGGCAATTTGAACATCTTACCCCAAACACTTCCAAAAACTATGGCAAATATACTGCAACGTAATAAAGCATAGATTTCTACATGCTACATGTCTGCCAGGAGGGCCATTCTACGGCGCTCGATCTCCTCTACCTCGGCATCTCTCAAAGATGTTATAATCGACCTTACCAACATATACAAACTGGAGGAACTGGACCTAAAGACCTCTAAACTCACCAATCGTTTAAAACACCACAGAAAGTGGGAAGCCTTCAGGAACATTGTCAATTATCAGCAGTTCTCCACGCTAAGAGGGGCAACGGCCCCTGACTTCCAAATGACACAAAGTTCATGAATAGCATTTCATAAATGATGAAGACGACATCCCTTAATCCTCCTCAACACCTGGGAGGTGAGCCCTTTGAACCCTTGTCGATTCTGCAACAGACTCTTGTTCAAACTGCAGGGAAAATGCTTTGTGTTTAATACCAGTTGATTGTGGTGAAGATATCTCTATCTATATCTCTATCTCTATATCTATCCATCTCTACCTCTCCCTTTCTCTCCCTCCCTCACCTCTCTTCCTCACCCTTTCCCCATCATGCCACCCCTCCTTAGAAAACGTTTTCAAAGTTATGTTATTTTGTCATCCATCATATAGATGGAATATATATCAATGTCAATCGGTATGGTTTGTATATCATGATATACGCACTCACTGACATTGTACTTGTATTCATGCTTATCTACAGTATATTGAAAATAATAAAAAAAAAAAAAAAAAAAAAAAAAAAAAAGCATAAACATGGAATATTACTGAAAATGGGTAAATGCATAAACCAACTATTCCCGACAATGGGCATCAAACACTTAAGTGCCTATCAATGCAGCTTGATCAGAGTGGCCATCAATGTAGCCTGATCAGAGTGCCCATCAAAGTAGCCTGATCAGAGTGCCCATCAATGTAGCCTGATCAGTGGCCATCAATGTAGCCTGATCAGTGGCCATCAATGTAGCCTGATCAGTGGTCATCAATGTAGCCTGGTCAGTGGCCATCAATGTAGCCTGATCAGTGGCCATCAATGCAGCCTCACTGGTACATGGTGGAAGGGGGTAGCAAGCGCTGCCTGATTGCAGAGAGCGGGGATCTTGCACTTACCTGGCGGTGGTCGTATGTGTGTTCTTGTTGGCTGCTCTCTGTTCTGGGGTCAAGGCAACTTCTGATGTGTAGCGCTGGTGCCCTGTAACAACAGTGTGTATGTGGCCAGGAGGACCCACAATTCTGCGGCCATGGCCTACAGTAGAATTTACAGGCCATGGGCACTGGGGCAGAGGAAATGAGGTGCATGGGAGGGGGGTGGGGGTGTGAATCAATGGGATGGTCAGGGGGGTGTTACCTACCTGGGTGTGTCAGGGTCTCTCAGCTCAGATTGTTGCTTGCTATGGGCCCGATCTCCAGCTGTAAGGTCCTCTCCTCCTCCTTCCACAACCTCCGGCTCCTCCAGTCCTGGGGGAGGTGGTCTCTCTTGTTGGTTGCTCTTGTCTCCTCTCTTCTGGGGTCAAGGCAACTTCTGATGTGTAGTGCTGGTGCCCTGTAACAACAGTGTGTATAGTCAGTCATTACTGCAGACCCCTGCCGGCCTGTAGGCCATGGCCAGGAGGACTCACAATTCTGCGGCCATGGCCTACAGCAGGATTTACAGGCCATGGGCACTGGGGCAGAGGAAATGAGGTGCATGGGAGGGGGGTGGGGGTGTGAATCAATGGGATGATCGGGGCGGTGTCACCTGGGTGTGTCAGGGTCTCTCACCTCAGCTTGTTGCTTGCTATAGGCCTAGGGTTGCCACCTCATCCCTTTAAACCCGAACACATATGAACTACACAGGGTCTGAGGCCAAATGAATGCAGATAAGGCTCCAAGTGAGTTTAATTACCACCTTAATCATCCAGAGAACCTTTTTTATTCATATATGTTCGGTTTTAAAGGGATGAGGTGGCAACTCTATATAGGCCCGATCTGCAGCTGTAAGGTCCTCTCCTCCTCCTTGCAAGACCTCCGTCTCCTCCAGTCCTGGGGGAGGTGGTTGCCCTTGTTGGTTGCTCATCTACTCTCTTCTGGGGTCAATTCAACTACTTCTGGTGTGTGGTGCTGCTGGACTGGTCTGGTTCCCTGTAACAACACAATCAGTCAGTACTGCAGCCACCAGCAGGCGGGGCACGACTCACGCTGAATAAACTCGGTGAAGAAAATAGTGTTTAGCTTTAATAAAATCAGCATCAAATGAGTTACTACGCATCTCACACACTCAGCAATGAAAAATGTGTAATTTTTCACTGACGATTGCGCGGTCGTGCCACGTTGTAGCGCAACAAAATTGACATCCCCCCCCAAATAGAGCTTTCTTTTGGTGGTATTTGATCATCTCTGCGTCACTTCTGATCACCGCTATAAACAAAAAAGACCGTCAATTAAAAAAAAAAAAAAAATCGAATTTATTTTTTCTTTTTGCTGTAATACATATCCAAATAAAATATAACAATAAATGTATTCATAGGTTTTGGCCGATATACATTCCCAGAAATAAAAATCTCATTAAGCATACATTGATTGGTTTCAAAACGTTTTGGGACTGTGATAAACTGCGGCGCTTTTCCGGCATGTACCACTATTAGTCCACTACCGTACCCCCCCCCCCAGGCCCCAGTGTGAAGTGAATGGGGCCTAAAAGGCTACGACAGGGAATCAGGGATTGACAGGAACCCAGGAGGTCTGTCTGACAACAGGGAAGGGAACTGAGACAGTGAAGGCCGCAGCAAGGCCAGAGGCCACTCACTCTCACCTGTCCGGGCCAGGGACCAGGCAGGGGCCAGGAACCAACCAGGCTGGGGCCAGGGGAGAGAACCAAGACATTGAACGCTGCACCAACTAGGCCAGAGGCCCAGGCAGCCACGTGTGACTCACTCTCTCACCAGGGACCAACCAGGCAGGGGAGAGGCCGCAGCACCAACTAGGCCAGAGGCCCAGGCCAGGCAGCCACATGTGCCCACTCTCACCTGTTCAGTGTCCAGGGACCCACCAGGCAGGGGGGGTTTGGGGCAGGGAGCAAGAGGAACCGAGACTTTGAAGGGGAAGGCCCAGGCCGCACCCAACTAGGCAAGAGGCCCAGGCCAGGCAGCCACATGTGTCCACTCTCACCTGTCCAGTGACCAAATAGGCAGGGGGCGAGGGGAACTGAGTCTTTGAAGGGGAAGGCCCAGGCCGCACCCAACTAGGCCAGAGGCCCATGCCAGACAGCCACATGTGCCCACTCTCACCTGGCCAGGGACCTACCAGGCAGGGGGGCCTGGGAGCGAGGGGAACCGAGACTTTGAAGGGGAAGGCCCAGGCTGCACCCAACTAGGCCAAAGGCCCAGTCCAGGCAGCCACATGTGCCCACTCTCACCTGTCCAGTGTCCAGGGACCAACCAGGCAGGGGGGGCTGGGAGTGAGAGGAACCGAGACTTTGAAGGGGAAGGCCCAGGCGGCACCCAACTAGGCCAGAGGCCCAGGCCAGGCAGCCACATGTGTCCACTCTCACTCAGAGTGAGAGTGGACACATGTGGCTGCCTGGCCTGGGCCTCTGGCCTAGTTGGGTGCCGCCTGGGCCTTCCCCTTCAAAGTCGCCCCTGCCCCCAGCCCCCCCTGCCTGTTTGGTCCCTGGACAGGTGAGAAAGTGAGTCAATTTCACTCTCTCATCTGTCCAGTGTCCAGGGACCAACCAGGGCAGGGCAGGCAGGGGGCAGGGGCGACTTTGAAGGGGAAGGCCCAGGCCGCACGCACCAACTAGGCCTGAGGCCCAGTCCAGGCAGCCACATGTTTCCACTCCACTGGTGACTGGCACTCACTGTCACCAACGACGACCTCCAGGCCCAGGGCAGGGACCAACAATCAGACCAGGCCCAGGGGGGTGCCACCACAGACGCCAACTCCGAGTCCTCAGTCAGACTGTGTGACAGTCTCCTCCTCTCTCCAGTCAGTCTCCACACACTCCACAGTGACAGTCCTGTCCAGTGTGTGTCCTCTCCACCCCGACTCTGACAGTGAGTCTCTCTCGCTCAGGCTGTCTCCCGCTGTGAGCCCCGCCACGAGGCAGCAGACGGCAGGCATGCTACGCTAAGGCTACTCCCAGACAGTCACACTGCCCGCTGTGCACAGGCTGGCTCTCTCTCCTCCTCTGGCTGCAGTGAGAGTGTGCGCGCAGTCCTCCTCATGAGTCAACTCATGATTCTTCCCGCTGCCTGGAGTCAGACTCGTCACTCACTGAGTCAGACTGAGAGAGGCGCAGTTAGCGTGCTGGGAGAGGAGGGCTCAGGGCAGGAGGTGAGGCGGGACTGCTGTACTCCTGGTCCTGGAGCTGGAGGCGGAGAAAGAATACTAGCAAGCTCAGGTCAGCTGCAGCGCATGGCGCGCATTCTCTGTGAGTCAGTCAACCCACCGCCGGCTGCTATTATGAATTCAGTTAGGGGGTACCTGGGGGGGCCCAGGACAAAATTGGGGGGTCATGGCCCTAGGCGGCCCTACACTCCCGAACCCACTGACAATACTGACCTGATAGCGGATGTGGAAATACGGGGAAACTTAGGAAACAGCGACCACAGGTCAATTCGTTTCATTATAAGTCACAGAAATAGGAGACATAAGGGTAATACAAAAACACTGAATTTCAAAAGGGCCAACTTCCCTAAACTGTGCTCTTTGCTTGTAGTTATTAAATGGGATAAAATCCTAGGAACAAAGAACAGAGGAAAAATGGGAGTGCTTTAAGAACATATTAAATAAAGGTGTTGGCCAGTGCATTCCTAGGGGAAATACATTCAAAAGAGCCAACAAAAGTCCTGGGTGGCTTAACTCCAATGGAAAATTGCATATAAAAGCAAAGGAAAAGGCCTTCAAAACTACAAGGCTGAAGGGTCATCATCAGCATTCCAACTATGCAAAGAGTGCAATAGGAATGTAAGGGTGCAATCAGGGTGGCTAAGATAGAACATGAAAGGCACATAGCGGAGGAGAGTAAAAAAAAAAAAAAACAAGAAATTCTTTAAGCATATAAATAGTAAGAAAGGGAGGCCAGAACATATTGGCCCAATAAAGGATGATGAAGGGAATCTGGTTACAAAAGACGAAGAGATGGCAAAGGTTTTGAATGTATTCTTCTTCTCAGTCTTCACAAGGGAAACGGGGAGGGTTCAGTGACCAAGACCGTAATATTAATCTTCATAACACGTCACAGGAAGCAACCTCATGGCTAACAGAGGACAGAATTAGAAATAGACTTGATAAACTCAACAATAATAAGTCACCGGGACCAGATGGCTTGCACCTGAACTCAGCCAGGTGATAGCCAGACCATTGTTCCTGATTTTTATGGACAGTCTACTGACTGGAATGGTACCAGCTGATTGGAGAAAAGCCAATGTAGCAAAAAAAAAAAAAAAATCTGAAATACATCCCTGGGAACTACAGGCCAGTTAGCTTAACATCAATAGTCTGCAAGTTGAAGGCGATGATAAGGGACTATATACAAGATTTTAGTAATAAGAACGGGATCATTAGCAGTAATCAGCATGGATTCATGAAGACCAATCTTTTAACCTTTTTTGAGGAAGTGAGCTGCCATCTAGATAAGGGAAGCCCGGTAGATGTGGTGTTCCTTGATTTTGCAAAGGCATTCGTTACTGTTCCCCATAAATGTTTACTGTACAAACTAAGGTCAGCCGGCATGGATCAAAGGGTGAGTACATGGATTGAAAACTGGCTATGGGGACGAGTCCAGAGGGTGGTGATAAATGGGGAGTACTCAGAATGGTGTGGAAAGTGGGGTCCCCCAGGGTTCTGTCCTGGGACCAATCCTAGTTTAATTTATTCATAAACGATCTGGAGGATGGGATAAATAGCTCAATTTCAGTATTTGCGGATGATGCAAAGCTAAGCAGGGCAATAACTTCCACGCAGGATGTGTAAACCTTGCAAGAAGATCTAAAGGAATAGGGTGCACAACTACATGTCAGATGAGGTTTAATGTTGGAAAATGTCAAATAATGCATTTGGGTGTCAAAAATATGAATGCAGTTTACTCGCATGAGGAGAACCTCTGGGGGAATCTAGCATGGAAAAGGACCTGGGGGTCCTAGTATATGACAGGCTCAGCAATGGCATGCAATGCCAGGCTTCTGCAAGCAGAGCCAACAGAATATTGGCATGCATTAAAAAGGGGATTAACTCCAGAGATAAAACGATAATTCTCCCACTATACAAGACTCTTGTCCGGCCGCATCTTGAGTATGCCATCCAATTCTGGGCACCAGTCCTCAGGAGGGACGTGCTGGGACTGGAGAGGGTCCAGAGAAGGGCAACAAAATTAATAAAGGGACTGGAGGAGTCCACTATGGGGAAAGACAGCAAGCATTGAACGTATTCTCTCTGGAGAAAAGACGCTTGAGAGGAGATATGATTTCAATGTACAAATAATGTACTGGTGACCCCACTATAGGGAAAAAGCTTTTCTGTGAAAAGGAATTTAAAAAAACATGTGGCCATTCACTAAAATTAGAAGAGAAGCGGTTTAACCTTAAACTGCATAGTAGGTTCTTTACTGTAAGAGCGGTAAGGATGTGGAATTCTCTTCCACAAGCAGTGGTTTCAGCGGGGAGCATCGATAATTTAAAAAAATTATTAGATGGACACCTTAACGATCACAATATACAGGGGTCTACAATGTACTATTAACATATAAGCGCACACACTGGTTGGACTGGATGGACTTGTGTTTTTTTCCAACCATACCAACTATGTGATTGTGTTGGAGGACAGATGCACTTTTTGTCTGTCATGTCAGCCCAGCAGCTTGGTTGCTTACTGTGCAAGCTCTAACCAGTTGACTGTCCTCATTACCTGTCCACTGGAAGAATGTCAGTATATATCCTTGGCCCTGTGTAATCTCCCACCATAGGATGAAGCTGCTGCCCTGGATGCTGGGTAATGAAAAATGTTTTGAACACCTCGCTTTGGCAGTCCACCCCCACTACCCAGGGCACATGCCTCTTTGACGCTTCCTCAAACTTACAGTCACTTCATTGTAACCTGATTCCCCTTCCTCTTGACTACAAGTCAAAGGAATTGAGCTCTGTCATTTCAAAGCCATTGTATCTTATTTTTAGGGACTCCTTAATGGCTGGAATAGTACCACTGGACTGGCATAGGGCCAATGTGGTGCCCATATTTAAAAAGGGATCAAAGTCTTTACCAAGTAACTATAGACCTGTTAGTTTAACTTCTATAGCTGGGAAGATACTGGAGAGTTTAATAAAAGACCACAAAGATGAGTTCTTGTTGGAAAAAAATGTTTTAAGCAACAGACAGCATGGATTCATGAAAGACAGAAGTTGTCATACAAACCTGATTTCTTTTTATGAGGAGGTAAGTAAAACCTTGGGCAGAGGGGTAGCTGTGGACGTGGAGTTTTGCAAAAGCGTTTGACACCGTTCCCCACACATGGCTAATGTGTAAGGTAAAGTCTGCAAGCTTGGAAAGATCAGTTTGTATAGAAAACTGTCTAAAAGACCGAATTCAGAGAGTAGTGGTTAATGATTCTTATTCTGAATGGTCTAAGGTTATCAGTGGTGTACCCCAAGGTTCAGTGTCGGGACCCTTACTTTTCAATATATTTATAAATGATATAGGGTCTGGGATTAAAAGTACCATTTCAGTGTTTGCAGATGACACCAAGCTATGCAGTGGAATAACTTCCTTACAGGATGTCTCCAACTTACAAGCAGACCTCAGTGCACTGTCTAATTGGGCGACTATGTGGCAAATGAGGTTTAATATTGATAAATGTAAAGCATTTGGGGGCTAAGAATATGCATGCATCGTACATACTGGGGGGGGGGGGTACAACTGGGGGAATCCATAGTGGAGAAGGATCTGGGGGGTTTTGGTAGATCATAAGCTTAATAATGGCATGCAATGCCAAGCTGCTGTTTCCAAAGCAAGCAAAATCCTTTCTTGTATTAAGACAGGTATGGACTCCAGAGATAAAGACATTATTTTGCCTCTGTACAAATCATAAGTAAGACATCATCTGGGATATGCAGTTCAGTTTTGGGCACCAGTTCTCAAAAAGGATATCGGGGAACTGGAAAAAGTGCAGAGAAGGGCAACCAAACTAATAAGAGGCATGGAGGAGCTCAGCTATGAGGAAAGATTAGAGGAACTTAATTTATTCTCTCTTGAGAAGAGGAGATTAAGGGGGGGTATGATCAACATGTACAAATATATAAGTGGTCCATATAGTGAACTTGGTGTTGAGTTATTTACTTTAAGGTCATCACAAAGGACAAGGGGGCACTCTTTACGTCTAGAGGAAAAAAGATTTCATCTACAAATACGGAAAGGTTTCTTCACAGTATGAACTGTGAAAATGTGGAATAGACTCCCTCCAGAGGTGGTTTTGGCCAGCACGGTTGATTGTTTTAAAAAAAGGCCTGAATTATTTCCTTAATGTAAATAATATAACTGGGTACTAACATTTTTAGGTAAAGTTGATCCAGGGTGTATCCGATTGCCTCTCGGGGAATCAGGAAGGAATTTTTCCCCGTTATAGCAAATTGGATCATGCTTTGCTGGGGTTTTTTGCCTTCCTCTGGATCAACTGTGAGAGAAGGATTGTATATGGGATTGTATGGTTATATATATTTATTTATTTATTTATTTTTTGGTTGAACTAGATGGACTCGTGTCTTTTTTCAACCTGACTAACTATGTAAGTCCTTGCAGGCCGTTTTCAATTAGAAAAGCAGAGGCATGTTGTTCCTGTCCTGCCTGCGCCTGTGGATGCATTCAGCATATTTATTAGTTCTCTTCTCGGGAGCGTTCATGGAAGGTTGCGTCTTTCAGGGCTCCCTAGGACCCTGCAAGCCAAGGAGCCACACCTGCAATGTAAATTGAACCATTGGGGGACAGATAGAAAGAGGGTGATATAAATGCAGGAACATAATCAAGAAGCAGCAGACATCGTAAGTCCACATATCAACATCTTAAATAGTATATAAAAGGGGTTAAAATCACTTGAATATTAAGTTATACTATAATCTGGGGTTTGTGTGCTCTTTGGCATGAGTTGTACACGTGTGCTTCCATGAAGTTTGGAGTCTAAAGAGTGACTACACTGTCAGAAACGTGTATCCCAGGATGGGTTATTTTACTATAGGAGTAGTGCCTCAGCAGAATTCAGAGAAGGCAGGCTGTAAACATTGCTTGACTATCAATGCAGGCTGTGATTTTGATCTCTCACAATGTCTGCTTCTGAGTATATTTAAAGTATAAATAAGAAGATATGTTGTCAGCACCCCCCCATGGATCCATATTCAATAGTCCAAATGTTTATTTTAGGAGATCAAAGGATATGGAAATAAGTGCATAGCCAGGGGGACATTCACCTATGAAAAAATTAAAGTAAACTTTTCAGTGGGGAGCAGCTCTTTGTATACAGTATATCACATAAGTGAGTACACTTTTATTTTATGATATCTTTTCATGTGACAACACTGAAGAAATAACACTTTGCTACAATGTAAAGTAGTGAATGTACAGCTTGTATAACAGTGTAAATTTGCTGTCCCCTCAAAATAACTTAAAGTGGTTGTCAACTCATGACAACAACTTTAACCTACAGGAAAGCCTATAATAAGGCTTACCCGTAGGTTCCCTGCATATCTCTTAAACCTGCACGGTTTAGGAGATATCCAGTGTACTTCCATGTGCCGACGTCATCGGGCACATGCGCAGTGAATAAACAGCCTCCGCGCCGTTCCTTCACTGACATTGCGCCGCGATTGGCAGCTCCCGTGCGCATGTGTGGAAGTGACGTCACGTGGCTCTGACAAATCACAGAGCTGGAGTCTGCGGCTCCGGAAGGAAGAGGGGCAGAAGATGGACGCTTCCTACTGCGGGGACAGTGCGGGCTTCCAATGCAGGTGCATGCGATGCATACTAGCCTATTATGCTTTTACATTGCAGGGTAATGCAGAGCAATGAATAGGAAGTAAAACCCATCAGGGTTTACTTCCTCTTTAACACACAGCTATTAACCACTTCCCGCCCGACGCATTGACAAATGACGTCCGGGCGGGTGGCTCATTATCCTGACTGGACGTCTATTGACGTCCTCAGGATAATCCGCGATCGCGCGCCCCTGGGGGCGCTCATCGCGGTGATCGGTGGTGCCGTGGGTCAGTCTGACTCACCGCATTACCGACCAAGGTAAAAGGCTTAGATCCGAAGCCTTTTACTATGTGATCAGCCGTGACCAAAACCAATCACGGCTGATCACAGTGTAAATAGGAAGAGCCGTTTATCGGCTTTTCCTCTGCTCAGATCTGCAGACCTGAGCAGCGGAGAGCCGATCGGCTGCTCTCCTGACAGGGGGGGCTGCGCTGAACATTTATCAGCGCAGCCACCCTCAGGATCACCCCCACTGGACCACCAGGGAGCTGGATCAGGACCACCAGGGAGCCCCCCTCCCAGGCATCACAATGAGGCCGCCCAGGACCACCAGGGAAGGCGCACAGAGGCTGCCCAGGACCACCAGGGAGCCCCCACTAGACCACCAGGTAAGGGCAATATTATGCACTGTAGGGATGGCACTGTGCACATGTATGATGCCTGGCAGTGCCATCCCTAACAGTGCTTGTTGCACCAGTGCCCACCACTGCCATCTATAAGTGCCCACCTGTGCCACCTATCAGTGCCCACCTGTGCCACCTATCAGTGCCCACCTGTGCCACCTAAAAGTGCCCCCTATCAGTGCCCATCAGTGCCCAGTGCCACTTATCAGTGCCGCCTAGGAGTGTCCATCAGTGCCGCATATCAGTGCCACGTATCAGTGCCCGTCAGTGTTGCTTGTCAGTGCCGCCCATCAGTGCTGCATATTTGCCCAATCATCAGTGCAACCTTATCAGTGCCGCCTCATCAGTGCCAATCTGTACTGCCTCATCAGTGCCCGTCAGTGAAGGAGAAAATGTACTTTATACAAATTTTTGTGACAGAAACAAAGAAAAATGTTTTTTTTTTTCAAAATTTTCGGTCTTTTTTTGTTATAGCGCAAAAAATAAAAACCGCAGGGGTGATCAAATACCACCAAAAGAAAGCTCCATTTGTGGGAACAAAATGATAAAAATTTTGTTTGGGTACAACGTCGCACGACCGCGCAATTCTCATTCGAATCGCAACAGCACTGAAAACTGAAAATTGGTCTGGGCAGGAAGTGTTCTAAGTGCATGGTATTGAAGTGGTTAATGTCTAAACCGCTGGCAACAAAAGTGAGTACACCCCTAAGTAAAAATGTCCACTTTGGGCCCAATTAGCCATTTTCCCTCTCTAGTGTCCTGTGACTCGTTAATGTTACAAGGTCTCAGGTGTGAATGGGGAGCAGGTGTGTTAAATTCAGTGTTATCGCTCTTACTCTCTCATACTGGTCACTGGAAGCTCAACATGGCACCTCATGGCAAAGAACTCTGAGGATCTGAAAAAAATAATTTTTGCTCTACAGAAAGATGGCATAGGCTATAACAAAATTGCCAAGACCCTGAAACTGAGCTGCAGCACGGTGGCCAAGACCATGCAGCAGTTTAACAGGACAGGTTCCACTCAGAACAGGCCTCACCATGGTCGACCAAAGAAGTTGAGTACATGTGCTTAGCGTCATATCCAGAGGTTGTCTTTGGGAAATAGATGTATGAGTCCTGCCAGCATTGTTGCAGAGATTGAAGGGGTGGGGGGTCAGCCTGTCAGTGCTCAGACCATATGCCGCACACTGCATCAAATTGGTCTGCATGGCTGTCGTCCCAGAAGGAAGCCTTTTCTAAAGATGATGCAAAAGAAAGCTCGCAAACAGTTTGCTGAAGACAAGCAGACTAAGGACATGGATTACTGGAACCATGTCTTGTGGTCTGATGAGACCAAGATAAACTTATTTGGTTCAGATGGTGTCAAGCGTGTGTGGCGGCAACCAGGTGAAGAGTACAAAGACAAGTGTGTCTTGCCTACAGTCAAGCATGGTGGTGGGAGTGTCATGGTCTGGGGCTGCATGAGTGGAGGAACCATGAATGCCAATGTACTGTGACATAATGAAGCAGAGCTTCCCCTCCCTTCAGAGACTGGGCCACAGGTCAGTACACCTCCAAGACAACCATTTCCTTGCTAAAGAAGCTGAGGGTAAAGGTGATGGACTGGCCAAACATGTCTCCAGACCTAAACTCTATTAAGCATCTGTGGGGTGGAAGGTCTCTAACATCCACCAGTTCTGTGCTGTCATCATGGAGGAGTGGTAGAGGACTCCACTGGCAGCCTGTGAAGCTCTGGTGAACTCCATGCCCAAGAGGGTTATAGCAGTGCTGGAAAATAATGGTGGCCACACAAAATATTGACACTTTGGGCCCAATTTGGACATTTTCACTTAGGGGGTGTACACACTTTTTTTGCCAGCGGTTTAGACATTAATAGCTGTGTGTTGAGTTATTTTGAGGGGACAACAAATTTACACTGTTATACAAGCTGTACACTCACTACTTTACATTGTAGCAAAGTGTAATTTCTTCACATTTTGTCACATGAAAAGGTATAATAAAATATTGCATGCTTAACAGACAAGAGAAGACACATTTTCACTCTTATGAAACAACTCTGTTTATTTTGTTTTTGTGCATCATGCCGAGATAATATGAAACAAAAGGTTCAACATCTGATGTTTGTTCTCCCTGCGGTTCATGAGGTCAGGCGGATGATGACGATGATGCAAAAAAAAAAAAAAGCCGTACTACGTGTTTTTGTTTTATTTGTCTCAACAAAGTATTCTCACTTTTACACAGAAGAGAACAGACAATTCGTACGTTATAAAATAATATGGAAAAGTACACTGTTTTACACTTCTTTAATGTGAAACGATGTTACATTTCATCACTCACATGTCGAACATATTGTCACATTTAAACGACAGGGGAGTTTTATTGAGTTGTGTGTCGATAATTACAGATTTGGCGACCGTTTTTTTCACACATGTGGGGGATTCACTTTTACAGGTTTAACCCGGGTTTCACAGTTATAAAACACACCGGTGGTAATAAAAGGTCGTG